>JAJLZW010000133.1:0-30160 GCA_030572435.1 Candida labiduridarum | reverse complement strand
AGGAGACTTGGCAAAAAGTGAAGAATTGGTTAAAGAAACTGTGTCTAGAATTGACACTTCTGCAACGAACAAAATCCTCGGATTTGATTTGATACCTTTAGAAAAGTCAATTGTTGATTCCTACCAACAATTCATTGATGCATAAACCATGTATTTGTAGATTTGATGTAGTAAATATCTTTGTAGTCAATTTTGCAATAATAGGGATTTTTTGGAATTCCGCACACCATACAAACAAGAATCATCGCAAATCTTTTTCTACTACTCATTGATAATGCCACACAACCATGAATGATGAAATAGCAGCAGAAGAACCCGGTCTCCCTATAATCTTGCCCCTCATCAACCCATTGACAGATCCAGAAGTACTTCTATTCAACACCGATGATATCAGAAAATTACGTAACGAGTACAACATCTTAGGAGTGCTCATGGGCACATTACAACAGTATCCACAACAAAACATTTTCCTATCCGTACCGTTGAAATTGATCGTGTGGGAAGTGCTATGGCTGATCAAAAACAAGAAGGCAATCTTGGTTGATCAGGTATCTTACAGAAATGCCCGACTTGCTGGTAAGGGCATTGAAAATAACAATTACTCTGGTAATTTGATTACGACTGCTAATACAGAGACAAACGCAGATTTGGAACTAGCGGAAAAGTTTCAAGTCCCTCTTGAAGACTACATCACGAACTACTTGGCCAGCTCCGGCTTGTCAATTGACACTTTCATCACGTATAATAAGTACTACAACTACTTACAGAATCAAGGATATTTCATAAACCCAGGGTTGAAATTCGGAGGCGATTTGGTGATTTATCCTGGTGACCCATTGCGATACCATTCTTATTCCATAGTTAAATTTGAGTTTGTGGACATGCACCAAGTTGTCGTCGGTGGTAGGTTGGCCACGAGTGTCAAGAAGAATTTGGTAATAATAGGAGAACGGGATCCAGACAGTAAGAAGCGCGATAACATAGACGGTGAGACTATGGAGAGACTATTTGAAGAGTCGGTTCCGTTGACATTCTCCATTGAATGGGCTGGTTTCGGTTAATCAAGGTATGTATATATTTCTACCTAAAACAATAATAAACAAAAATGAACGGAAAAGTTAAGATAAATAAAAGTAGAAGTAGAGTTTAGTGCCTTCCATGATTAATAACACCACCAATGCGGCCCATTATTCCATGGCATGATGTCTTTTTAGTAGATCCATGCAATGCCTTCAATATCTTGTTCGACAATTCGAAAGCGCTCCCACGGTTGGATGTATTTTCAAGAATTTGAACGACTAAATCATATTTCTGTTTCTCTTTACCATCTTCTCTGTGAGTATCAGTTTTATCCGAAATGATAGTTCCGTTGACTGCATCAACAGCTCTATGGTATGCTCTCTCATGTCTTCCAAACTTGAACTTCGATTTATATTCGGAAGTCGTAGCACCAGCACCATGGTTTCCCTTGGACGAAATGAAAAATCTAGATTTGCCATTTTGTGAAGCAGATGTAGCGATACTACCGCGGTCATTGTCAAACGAGATATACAGACCTTTAGAATGAATCAATTTGACTTCATAATCAACAAAGAAATCGTCATCGGACAAAAGCTTCTTTGAAAATTGATTCAAATTAAGCACCAATGGGTAACTCAAAGATGTGTTTGATGAAACAATAGCATTATGTGGAATCGTCTTCCTATGCTTTCCGTGGCCCACCTCGTCTGACTTTGGGAGATCATTATCTTGAATAAGAAGTGACTGAGTAGAGTGACCAACATGGACAATTGATTGAAGATCACCAGCCTTTGCATAATTTTGGACATTTACTATTTCAGCTTGCCAATAAGTGCTAACCGTGGTGTTCAAAACTTTTCCATTTTTCAATTTCAAGCTAATGTTGCTGATCAATTGAGTCTTTAAGATACCTTCGACAATTTGTTGGAAAGAAGAAGTAAAGTGTGGAGCGATTCCGATAACCTTTCCATCAGCTGTACTCTCGCTGTTGACAACCTCACCAGAAGATTCAACAACTTGATCATTTTCATAAGTCAATAAATTGGCAGTGGTGATCCAGTTTTCGTTAACTGATACACTGTCATCTTTCTCAATCTCACCCAATACGTTACTGATCTCGATTTCCAAAACTTTTTCCTCAAGTGCTTGTTGTTCCCAAAGATATGGCAACAAACCAGTAATATCTACATCAATCGATGGAACGTCAAACGCATTGAATGAGACAACAGGTGACCACAAGGCTGGTGAAATTCCACCAGTGAAAATCACTGGCTCGGGTGTTTGTGTGACAATCTTTTTGCCGTTGAAATACACATTGACGGCTCTTGCTGGGCCTCTTCCAAGGAACTGATTACCGTCATCCGCGAATACGCTTTTGAACTTGTCAAGAACGTTGGAGTACCAGAATTCGTCAGCCGCATTACCTGAGGTGAAAATGGAAAGCTGCAAACGCGTAGTATTCTGGGAAACCTTTGGCAAGTCAATAGCAAGTCTTTTCTTAGAAAGATAAACAACTGGAGCTTCATTAGGCTTAGAACTAAAAGTCAATGGATAAATTTGATCAGCTGGCTTAGCATTAGAGAAAATCTCATGTTCCTTGTGTACTCTGTGTGGTGGGCGATGTGGTCGATCATGTGGTGGATGATGTGGTGGGTGTTCTGGACGATCTGGTCCATCGTGTGCTGGATGATGTGGTTCATAATGTGGGGGATGATGTGGTGGGTGTTCTGGACGATCTGATTCCTTTGGTTCTTTCGGCTTCTTGTGCTTGCTATCTTTATCATTATGTCCCTCATGATGCTTGCCATCTTTATCGTGGTGTTCCTTATAATGCTTACCATCTTTATTGTGGTGCTTTCTATGACGCTTACCATCTTTATCCTTGTGTTGCTTGTCGTTCTCTTTCTCTTCTCCATCGTTATCTAAATCACGTTTTTGTTCGTCAACTTTTTCTTCATGTTCATTGGCATGTGATTCACCGTCCTTTGGATGATGACCATCATGATGTGGCCCAGAATGGTGAGGATGGAATTTGCGGAATTTATACAAATCAACAGCTAATGTAACGTCAAAAACACCAGTCAATTTATCAGTCAATAAATTATCCAACTGGAACAATATTTGAGCATTCTCCTTCTTGAAAAGTTTGGAATATTTGGTTACATCTTTCTTGAAATCACTGAATGTTTTACGACCACCAGGTTCAATAGTTGATGTTCTCCAAACTTGGACCCCATCAACAAACAAATTCGCTAATCTGTCAAATTGGACACCTTCGACTTCGGTATGTAACGATAAGACAACGGCATCAAAATCCAAGTCTGTAGGAGCGGTGAAGTTAACAACTGCTGGTTTTCCCCAGCTATTACCAAAGTCATGGCGGAATAACTTTTTGGAATACAAGGATTTGCCGAAACGTGGATTTGGAACAAAAGGGTTGGTGACACTGATGATTTCTTTTGGTTTGTTAGACTCACTTTCTTGTCCTTCTTCGGAACTAGTGTCAACTATGTCAACCAAGTTTCTGAAAAGTGGATGATGGTCCAAATGTTTAATTGGGGTTCTAGAAGATCCGCTGTTGAAACCAAATTTGAAGTTGCTCAATCCGTGGTTAAATTCATTGAAATTTAAGTAGACGAAATTGACCAAGTAAATAACACCAAACAATGAAAGAATTTGACAGAAACGTTTAAACTTGTCCGAATGACGTTTCACTCTGTGGTTTGCAGCGTCTTCAGCTACAAGTTTGTCATCATTATTTAAGAATGGTTGCTTTTCTTCGTCATGATCTTCGTTATTGGACTCTGGAATATCTGAATATGGCGGTAATTTCGGTTCGTCTGATGTCGATTTGACATCAAGCTTTCTGTCTTCACTGGATGTAGGTGACATATTGCTTATGACGTAGCTTGCGGAAGAAACAGTTACAGACGAAGGTTTTATTTTTTTATTTTTTTATTTTTTTATTTTTTTTTTGTTTTTTGTTTTAAGGGGTGTCGTCTAGGTTGTATATATAGAAATTTGTGTGGGAGAGCATGCGCCCCAGTTTTTCTACAATTAAGTTAGGCTTCGTCTTTGCGAACTTCGGGATTTGAAAAGGAGCTTGCACAGTGCACTACAACTGTGTAAATTACACTTTAGCAACTGTGGAGTATGGCAACCCACAAGGGTGGGCCGCTGAGCCATGGTTCAAAATAAATATAAACTGTGTGAAAGGGTAACACGGATTTGTAGGAGAAATGAAATGAAGCACATGGGCTGAACACCCTATAATTGGTGTAGCATATAATAACAGAATCCGTTATTGTCGTACACTTTTCGGAAATGGTCGGATTGAAAGTTACTTTAGCTAGCAAAGAATAAACATAATTTTTATACTAATTGCTTATACACTTACTCATTTATCTCCTAATTTCCAGCTACTTTGATAACCAATTTACCTTGCGCCTGTCCACTTTCCAAGAGCTCAATTGCTTTCGGTAACTCTTCAAACTCATAAACCCTGTCAATGAAAATCTTTACCTTGCCACTGGCTATGTACTGCTGGGCCTTTTCGATCCACCCAAAATTCGTCATACCTACTAAAACATAACTGTAGGAATAATTTAGCAAATGTGTCAAGCTAATAGCCGTTCTAACAAAGGATCTAATCGTTCCCCAAACAAATTGGTATATAGAACTTCCAGGGATATCACCAACCACTGTACGATACGCGCCGCCTTTGACTAAAACCGTATCAACATGTGTGAGCACTTCTGTTCCACCCCAACAATCAAAAATATAGTCAAATGGCTTGTCTTTGACGTTCTCGAATACTTGGTTCAACACGTTCTCCCTATAGTTTATGATTTTCGTTCCTCCTAACTCTTCTACCAATGCATGTGATCTTGGCGAACAACTAGCTACAATTTCATTAGCTCCTTCAACTTTCAATAACTGGGTCAAATATTTTCCAACTGAGGTGGCACCACCAAGAACCAAAACTTTCTTGCCTTGAATTGGCAACTTGTCCATCAAGAGCATGGCAGTTCCCAACACTAGCGGCCAGGCAGCAGCTTGTTCCAAGTTTATGTTTTCAGGAACTGTTGTAATCTCTGTATTAAACGTGTATGACCCACTGTTTAGCAACAAGTATTCACTGAATGTACCGTCACCAGTGAACACACCTGGATGGAAACCTTGTACAAAATCCCCAACTCCAAATTTACTGACCTTTGATCCCAATGCAACTATCTCCCCACTAAAATCTTTACCAATGCCATGGTTTGTGAATGGAGGAAAATATGTGATGTGTTTTAACTTGTTATCAACTGGATTTACAGACGCATATTTAACCTTAATCAAAATGTAGTAGTCTGGGATAATTAACTTACCCTGGGTATCAGTTGGAAAATTGAACTTATCAGTCGTGATTTCTAATGGCAAACCACCACTTCTAAAAGACCACCTCTTGTATTCTATCTCGACCATACTTGAATTTAATTGGTATAGAAGTGGAAACTCCCTGAATTTATAAACTCTGTGTCTGAAAAAAAAAAAACATGTGCTTTAAACTGCGTTCCCAAAAAGCGATCATAGGAAATTTCGTAAGCCACATAATCTATTGGTTCAAGTTCTATCATGAGCTTGAGCTTTCCTTCATGATTATGTAGACCGTGAATCACTATTTCTTTTGACAGTGTTTGGGTATATCATTCTGTCATCTGGCTCTACTATTAGAGGGGCATTTCATTAGTAGCCGCAGCTTTGCTGTTTTTCGAGCTACCGAAAATTGATACTGATATGTAAAACAAAAACGTGACAGACAAAAACCGGTTTTCCGTTTGCGGAAAGTATCCGCCTCGGAAACATTGCTCGGGAAAAAAGACACGGTGTATTTTTTACCCGATCCGCACAACCAAAAAAAGCGGAGATAGATTCAAAGCAATTTTCGACTACGGAGCTAGCCATAGTTCAGAAGGTCAACTTTAACCAGCCCATTTTTTCAGCAAACCCATTCAAAATATCCAAATTGCTACGAAATTGAGTGTTGTCTACTTTGCACACTAGGTCTTGCTTCTATTATGCATGATAAGCAATATATTATAGAGGAAATGTAGGCTATGAACCTGTTGTGAATCGGTACGACTTTAATTTTAATTTTTCAAGCCAAAACGGGACCAATTTTATACTAAACTGGATTTGGCACAAAACTCTTCGGACGTATTTTTCAAAAACTACCAACGAGATAAAATAATCATTGAAACACTTTACAGCCATTGGCAGTAGTTCTAACGATAGCAAGCTTTTGTTATTCGACTATTATTTCCAACATCTATCGTATGGAAACTTTTAAACACGTGACATTATAGTGAATTTTTCGTTTTGTACAAATTTCATTTTGTGGCAAAAAAAATTACCAGAGTAAAACTAAGACGCGTAAACTCTAAAAGGTTGAAATGCGAACTATCAGGGCGAGGGAAATCCTCCATTAGAAATATGCCTACGCCTACACCCGCGCCTACTTCTACGCCTTCTTTCTTATTTAGGGGGCAATCTTGTTGAAAGTGAAATGAGATGCTTTTTTTTTATTTTTTTTTTAGTAAATCTTATTAACGACGCAGCAGAGAAGACGAGGAAAATGATAAGAAATCGATGCATGGATAACACTTGTAATGCGATTCATCTTCTGACAACAGGAAGATTAATTGAAGATGGTGAACTGAAAAAATAACAACGTAGAAGATCGGGAAGAAACGTATTGAGGCGTGAACAATTTTAACATATATCGATAGGGATCAGCGTATTTGAGATTTGTGTAGTAGCACCCTGTGGAATTTTCTGTGTTTGTTGATTTTCAGCCTCCTATGATTTCTCTGGTTTGTTACACGAGGAAACACACATACATACTCAAACCACTACACTAATACCACTTTAATTTTAAGGAAGAATGTTTACTCTACTACATATTCACGCTTTTCTTACTTGATATTTTTTTTTCAGGGTACATAAGTTAGGGGAGGAACCGTACAGCTACAGCGATTTTTTTAAGACCATGTCACTTTGTGTAATTTAATTTCGAGGAGTTTCTTTTTTTCCTTTGTATTTTCAGGAACACACGTTGAGTAATTTCACACACTAACACAGACACACCTTCTGGTTAATACTTCCACCACCAAAGAAAACAGGACACCAAGGTTGGTAGTCAAAACACATGATAACAGTTACCTTTGTAAAACGCGAAATTTTAAACTTAAATCATGAAAGAATCGATGATTCGAAAAATGGTTATGAAGAAATATAAAAATAGAACGGAAGTACCATTGAGGTTTTTGTGTATTCAGAAAAAAAATAATGGAAAAAGTACACTACATTCAAAAAGCTGTTCCTGTTTTTTGGAGTGCCGCTGTAGATTGATGATGCGTGTGGGTAGTTGATTTAATATCGACACCCCGACGAGAAAACAAAATTGCTCTTCCACATGTTGTATACACACATTAGGGGACTACGGTCGTAAAGATGTGGAGACTAGACTAGACTGGACTGTGTGGATGAAATACAAAGTACAAGAAAGTTAGGGCGATATGAGCGAGACGATCGGTAGATCTAGGTTCCAAAGCTCCACGCAATACGTCTTACCTACGCAGTATATCTGGGAGGCAAACTCGGAAATAAAGACAGCTACAAAACCTAAACAAAGACTAAAAACGGCATTCCAATTGATCCGAAAGAAAAAGAGACCAGCCTGAAACGAACAAAGTCGTGGAGCCAGAAAGCAAAGAAAAAATTTTTAGGCCGAGACACTCTCATTCACACCAACCACAACACAATACACAATACACACAATACACTGCAACAGAGAAAGAGACAGTGAGAGTGAGAGTGAGAGCGCCAAAAAACAGGAAGAAAAATTATTTAATATATTATTTTTCCTCGTTTTTCTACTTGCTTGTCTAATTCACATCAGGTTAACTATTTATTCGGCGGATCTACTAAGAGCTTGATCTTGACTGATTTGCTGTACACTTTGCTACTATCCAGCACTAAACCCACCACTAGCTATATTATACATACCCATTAGACACGCAACAACAAACCACGACAACCAAAAATAATGGATGCAGGCACCTCAGCATTGACCAATAAAGCACGTTTGAGACAACAAATCTTAGAGGGGGAACAGGATATCGACGGCTTGAGTCAATCCCTATATCAACAGCAACAATATGCACAACAACAGAACCAACAACAGAAACACGCAAGATACCAACCAGCATACCTTCAGCAGCAGCAACAACAATACTATCTGATGGGCAACGGATCTCATGCCAATCTGATAACCTCTGCGTCGACTACCAACTATGATATAATGACGCCCTTGCCAACGTCAGGAAGTCCCTTCACCAACAATAGCAACACAAGCTTTACAAATGTTGCCCCAAACTCATCCAGGAAATCTTCTATGACTTCGCAATCAGCAGCAGCGAGATTTTTTCGAAAGCATAAGGGGGCAGATCCAAATTTCAATGAAGATTCGGGAGCGGACATTGGGGATTTGACCAACGGAGCCAATATGTCCTTCGATGATATAACACATATAAGAAACCAAGGTCGCTATGGTATGAACGCTGCCAGTTCATTGGATACTGCACCCATTATCCCAACGCTAGGAGCCAATGGATCGTTGGGTGGATTGGGTTCCGCATCTGGAGCAAGGGTAAACAACGTTCAATACAGAAAACAAATGAATCAGCAGAAGAAGCTTGCGTTGCTTAATGGAGCACGAGCTAATTCGTTGGCAGGTGCTAATCCAATGATGATGCTGCAACAACAACAGCCTATGGGAGGAGATCCAAGGACTATGTCGTTGATGAATAGTCAGGGACCAAGAACAATGTCATTAAATTCGCAGGGACCAAGAGCTATGTCCATTAGAACAGGACCTGTCCCTCAACAGCAAATGCCATATAATCAACAATTCCAACCACAGCAACAGCAAATGGGTGGTGGTCCGCGAAGAACAGGGCCTTATCCTCAAAATCAAATGCAATTTGGTGGAAGTTCAGGTATACCTACCATGGGGCCGCGAACCATGTCTATGACGAATTACAGCATGCAAAACAATGCCAATGCTCCAAGGACGATGTCCATGATGGGTGGCGGTTATGGGGGTCCAATGCCTCAAAATTATCCTAGAACGAAGTCTCTCGGTAGCCAAGGACCGCCAATGGGATATCAGGGACCTCCGTTGCGGAGTCAGAATATAGTTCCTGCTAATCCAGGTCAACAGCAAAGACCTCTTGCACAACAACAGCAATCATTTCCACCACAACAGCAGTCGTTTCAACCACAGCAGCAATACCAACCACAGCAGTTACCACCACCACAGCAGCAACAACAGCAACCATATTCAATCCAGGAAGCATTTGCACCTGGCCAACAACCTTTTGCGCCAAAAAATAGTTCATATCTGACTCTACCAACTAACCAAATTGACCAATCTCAACAATTTTTACAACCACGACAAGTCACGGGATCTAATCAACATAGCTCCAATGATTCATTACAACAGGTTGTCGAAGAAGAAGAGGAAGAACAACCACAGGATTACAATTATAGTCTTCTAGATCCAAAGAGTGATACCAAGGACAATGAAGAAGATGTGATTTATAAATTTGAAGACGAAGATGCAAATGCAGTGCTATCTCGAAAATCGACATTGAAGAAGACCAACTCTATGAGGGTTCGTAAATTGAACTTGTTTAATGAAGACTCACAACTGACCACTGCTAAGAAATGCCTAGTCAGAAAGAAGCCACCAGTTAGTCCAGCAGTTGAAGACTTTGGACGTGTTAATTCAAATGACAGTATTCAAAGCGAGAGTAAAGACTTGCCACTTCTCCCACATGAACGTAGTGAAGAAGATCTTAACGAAATGCCATCGTCGCCGACTTTCAATATCATGTGTCCGACGGCAAGGGAGTCATACTTGGACGACGGTGATGATGCTCCTCATAATGATGGCTACAAATCCTTGGGTGCGAATGCACGAACTTCTACACATGATGTTTTTGTTACTGCACTAGATTTCACATCGCCTCAAAAAAGCAATAAATCAATAAAAGTTACGTCGCCTCTTAAATCACCGGAAAAGAGGAATCAATACAGTCATCTGGCAAAATCGAGCTTTCCTTCACCAAACGTCGAATTTGATCCTGAGCAGGATGAAACAGACGAACAAAGCACTATACATGAAGATTCGAACTTATCGAGATCGTCGGCTGACGACACCACTGCGAACGCAACTGCTAAGGAGCCATCGTTATTTAACCCAATTCGTTCTCGTAAAACCCTGGATTCCAATCCAAAGCTTAGAAATATTGTTCAAAACACTGCATTTAGTAATTTTAGATCCCCATCAACTGAATCAAATCCAAGATTCCCCAATCCTGCAAGTACAAGCAAGTTTGGTGAATATGAGCAATCTGAATCTACAGGATCTTCCTTATATGATGACTCCACTCCACAGAAATCGCTGAAATTGGATTTAAACAATTCCGATACAGACGATAGCGAGTTCAGACCAAAAATAGATACAAATGCTGTGTTTGAACCCAACACCAATGGCGAAACCACTCCACCGACTTCATCAACATCTAATGTGTCTCACAAGGCACTTGAAATGACGGTATATCCCGGAAGCGAAGCTACTCACAAGAGAGAATCATATCACGCTGGTCCGCTTCAACATGAAGATAGTTTCTACGAGAATTTCACAGAGCCAATTAGTGATGTTCCTCCAGAAGTGCGATCAAAGGTAGAAGCCTCCAGAGATTTCATTCCAGTGAAAGTTGATCGAGAGCTAGCTATAGATGAGTTCCCTTCAAAAGCAAGTATGAGCATGCGTCGCTCTTCCAGTGGTGACAACATTAAGGATATGTTGCCTTCTCGTCCAAGCAGCTCAAGATTATCGTCAGCTGGTGTTTTAACGTCTAATTCTGCTACTCCTACTCCTACACAATCTATTAGTAAGAGATCTTCTTTCAATTTGAATGGCACCAAAAATATATTCAAGAGATTTTCCAAGTCAAGTAGAAGAGGAAGTGCGATTGACGACGCGGATACTTCATTCAACACGTTACCATCTAGAAATTCTTCATTTACTCAAGCAACGAAACCACCATCTTTTAATAGACGCGTTTCGTCAAGTGGTACATTGGGTTCATTAGAAACTACGTCACTGAAGAAACCATTGACATTCACCAAGGAAGAGATGAGCATTATGAATTGTAACAACGACTTGCTAAATGAATTGGAATTGGTCACTACTGAATTGGCTTCATCTATCAAACGTGAATTAGCGTTGGAAAACAGGTTGAAGAACAATACAACACAAAATTCATCGCCTAAGTTAGAGCAAGATTTAACATTTGAGTTGACAGAAAAATCCAAGACCATTTCCGAGTTGCAAGAAAAATTAAGTAAGGAAAGAAGATTAAGATTCATAAGTGAAGAACATGCATTGTTAAGTGAACATGGTCAAATCCCATCTCCATTGAAATTGAATTATGAAAAGACCGAATTATATAAGCAATTGTTGATTAAAAATGATTTGGTTAATCAATTGGAAGATAAATTGGATGAATACGAAAAAATACATGGAAGCAGAACGTTTTCTGAACCTAGAGGTGACCTGGAATTAATAGAAAAGTATAATGAATTATTGAAAGAAAACGCTGATTTGAAATTGGTTGTTATTCCAGGGTTGGAACAACGATTGACGGAAAAGGATCGAGCCAACGAATTTGATGAATCAAAATTGGAAATTCAAGCATTGAAAACACAACGTGATGAATTAAGAGATGTGGTTAATAAACTTACATCCCATAATAATAATGAATTAAAACTAGCACAGGAAAAGATCAAACAGTTAGAGTCTAGATTACAAGATATGAAAAAAATTAATGATAAATTAAGTAATAGAAATAGTAATGAGGGTAAAAAAGGTGGTAAATTGAATGGGTTTACAATTGTGAATCCAAGCAAAAAGTTATTTGATGATTAAGTTTTCATTCGTTCAAAACAAAAAAAAAAGATGCAAAAAAGAAAATAGAATAAAAGAAAGGTATTAATCTGTATATATATATATATATTATAATGTAGTTATAACAAGATTATTAATAACATAAAACAAACTAAAAAGATCCAAACCAAACTAGACTAAACTAAATTAAACTAAATTAAAATTTCAAAAAAAAAAAAAAGAAAGGTAAAATCAAATCTCATTCTATTTGTATATGTGTATTAGGTCAATAAAAATTGTAGAATCACTTTACCAATTAGATCCCCTTGATTGTTCAAACTGGTAGTTTGATATTTATACTTTTCATAATCCGTTTCACTAATCAACCCATTCTCATACTTGTATTTCAAGATATCCAAGGCAATATCGGTGGTGAATTCCGGATGTCCTTGGAAAGTCAATAATTTAATCGGACAAGTATCTTTTGAAATCATACCTTGGATACCACATTTCACCGTGGATCCAATACTAACAATTTCGTTTCCCTTAGTAGTAGGCAATCCATAGATTATATCCTGATGAAATTCCACCAAGTTCAAATGATTCAAAATAATCTTCTTTGTTGGTTCTTTATCTTCATTAGTAGATGTTGTAGCAAGTAATAAATTATCCACAAATGGATTATGATCAAGTTTGAATATTTCTTGGTTTAATTCAATGGTATGAATCCCAATTTCCCAACCGAGTTCATTTCTACCGATTTTGCAACCTAAATTTTTGGCCAATATTTGATGTCCAAAACAGATTCCAACAATAGGTAAGCTCAATTTATACAATGTCTTGATGATAAACTCGTCTAATTTTTGAATCCAATTATTTTCATCAAACGCATCACTTCTTGATCCTGTTAAAATGAACCCCGTGATTAGTTCTTGGGAAATATTGGCATGTAATTGTTGATAAACACGGTCCAATTCCTTATCGTCGGTGTTACACAATGGATATTTGACAGTTGGGAATTTATTGTTGGCTTTGGACAATAGGTTGATTGTATTATCGCCAAAATCACCGAATTTTTCCGCTACTCTGGGAATTGGTGTGTCTAAAACAAGAACCGCTATGTGCTTATGAGTAGGGGTGGATGCAGAAGCGGGAGCAGGAGCAGTGGTTGAAGACATAAATGACCAATTGAGACACTTCTGGTAGAAATACCAAGGGAAGAAGAAAGGTAAAATAGGGACTTCAAAAATATTTGTCGACAGAAATTATGGCTCAGGTTGTCCTCGTTATCGGGCAAGCGAGTTTAGAAAAAAAAAAAATAGCGAGAGAGCTTAAGAGTGAGAAAAACAATAAGCCATATTGTGATTACAAAAAATTTTAAGTTACGGAAAGAGCTGCCTAGTTGGGAGGACCAGAACGCTACCATTTAATTCATTACCTGGGTGGTTTCGTGACAACGGCCATGAAACTTACAGACCGATAGTTTGTATTTGAATAACTCTCTTTCAGTTTTGCGATAGGTTTTTCTGCATCACGTTAAGATGAAATTGACATTCGCTAAAGTATTCCGGCTGGATGCCAGCCACAAGATGCATCGCTTGGTGGTCTCGCACACCTTTTGTTTTTCCTGCATTTTTTTCTTCTCTTCTTTAGGGCTCGAAATCATTTTTCGGATTGGACGACAACTCAGGGCGAGAACACAGGACGAGGGCAGTCCCACGACCACAAGTATAAAAGAGGCAGTAAAAAAAATTTTATAGAACTGAAAAAATTTTTTACTTTTACAACAATCTTTTCTTCATAGCAAATCAAACTATCATCAGTATGTTAAACAACCAACGATAGAGTTTCTTCATTGTTACCTTTCTTATTTGTTATCAAGTATATTTTTTTTTTCAAATGATGAATCAAATGTTTACACAGACCTGTACTGAGTGGGATCCCTTCGAGGGTCCTATTCTGAAGGATAACGACATGCCTCTTCTGAACTTTTCAATTAAAGAAAACAAGAATAAGAGACTCTTATCTGATATGTTAAAAGAGAGACGTTTATGTATACTAACCAATACTTATCAAGTGATCACGATATAGATTTGCATAGAACTTAATATATGAAATTAATAACTTTAACATAAATACTAATTGTAGAAAATCTGACCAGAGACCAAACGAAACATCAAGGGTTTTAAGAAAGACATACTCACTAAGAAGAATTCTTTGACTACAAACTCGAACTGTTGTTTTTGATACTTTTTGTTGTTTTTTGTTATTAAAAACTAAATAAAATACATGATATATCCTAAAAGAGTGTTCTTTTTTGACAATTAATTCTCCTTTAATGTATATATTTTATAATAAATGAAAAAGAAATTATGCTATGAAACACCCCAATAATTAAATTACTTTCCATTCAAGTTTGTTTATTTTTTAGCAGTTAATCTTCTTAAGTAGAAAGCCAATTCTTCACCTTCCAAGATGTAACCATCACATCTACCAGATTGACCTGGTCTAGAAGAAACAACAGCGTATAATCTACCGGAACCGAATTGGGCATCAACAGCAGATTCGATAGCAGCAGCACCGGATCTAGCAGCCAATTTTCTTTCGACTTTTCTAGATCTTTTAGCTTCGGCAACTTCAGCAGCGTGAGCAGCCTTCTTTTTACCCAAGGTAGCACCGTAGTGGTTTTCGTACCATTGTCTGAATGGAGTGGCATCGATTTGAACAACAGCGGATTTGGTTAAGGTGTTGGTTCTAACCAATTCGTTATTAGATGGATGGTAGACGACACCAGCAACTCTGGTTTTTCTGGAAATACCTTCAGAACCCCAGGAGAAGTTACCGGTTTCAATTCTCAAAGCTCTGAATTTTTGGTTACCACCTCTGGTTCTAACAGAGTGGATTCTTTTTGGACCAATCTTGGTGTTGGCAGCTTGTCTACCTAATTCAAACTTTCTCTTCTTTCTGAATTGGGCTCTCTTGGCACCAGTAGCAGATCTTTTGTGACGTGAATCTCTAGAAATACCCATTTTAAACTAAAAAAAAAAAACAAATAAAATGTTAGTAAACTATTGTCCTCTGTGTCCAAGTAAAATGCTATCATATATATGTTCAGAATGATATCCAAAGTTTGTTTCATTTAGTTGAACTAACTCAGTTGGATTGCTTACTTATTCCATTACTATGCTAATTCTTTCATTCCCAATAGTATTGACATCCTAATGATAGGGAATATTATGTAAAAACAATTAAAAACTCTTGGTAATGATTTTCCCTTCTCTTTTTGCATTTTCTCTATGGTTGAAATCTTCGAACAACAAACGAATATCACTTGATTGTATTGTCCCCCTTCTAATTATTAGATCATTAAGAACAATATATATATATCGTAGTATATGGTATATGGTACATGTCAACATACACTTCTGTATCACTGTTAATTGAAAAAGAGTGCTAAATAAAATTTCAAAGAATAATGAAAATTTTTTTTTATTTTGCCTAATCGAAAAGTGAGTGCGAAACAGTGCTAGCAGCGAGAGCAAGAGAGTTCCCCAGTGCGCCAGTACCATACGCTCACACTAGAACAAAACCGAAAGTGCCAAAATGTTAGTATGTAGTGCACCTTTACCAGAAAAAATGTATGCAACTAAATTTGGTAGCACCTGCCATAGTTAACAAATTAACTTTAGAAAAAAGTATTGTAGTCGCACTCTATCCTGTACATTACTTGTTCACGTGTAAACTGTAAATGTTAGGGCTGCTGCCCTGGTCACCTGCGATGCGTATGGTTTCTTTTTTTTATTTCTTTTGGATTGTGATTGTTTTGGTGATTTTTTTATGGGATTGCCCTAGGTCAAAAATAATGACTATATTTTTATTTCCGATAAAAATAAAGAACTAAGAACAGAAAGGAATAGTTCGAGGAAGATCAACTCATAGAGTTATGGAGACGATATATGACGAGATAGAAATAGAGGATTTCACATTTGATCCAATCCAACAGATTTTCCAATATCCATGTCCTTGTGGTGACAAATTTGCCATTAGTATATATGATATGCAAGACGGAGAAGACGTTGCCGTTTGTCCAAGTTGTTCATTAATGGTCAAGGTTATTTTTGAACAAGAGGATTTGGAAGAGTATTTGAAAGAAATAGAAGATTAATTTATATTTGCCATGCCGATCATTTTAAGATGTCGTTACCCCATATCCGCAACACCAATAACAACAACAAAAGACGTGGGCGAAAACCAATTAAAGATAAAAAATACTACTTCGAGATCGGAGTAAATGGTCGATTCTTATACATTGAGAATAGTTAGCATGATTTCCTTTCAAAAAAAAGAAGTTGCATATTGATTATCAAGTCTGGAGGTGCAACGATTGATAGAGTTTAAACAAATTTTTTATTTTAATGAGTGAATGAAAGGGACAATATAACGGATGCAGGTAATCAAAAATTATATAGGAGGTTATTTATTTATATAGAGATTAATTCATTGATAGATTTGACAAAAAAAAGGTCAATGATTGCAGAGCCGTATCTACATACTTTCTTGGTTTTCGATGAAAAAAATAGTTGTTGCCAAAAAATGACGACAACTGCAGGATTCGAACCTGCGCGGGCAAAGCCCAAAAGATTTCTAATCTTTCTCCTTAACCACTCGGACAAGTTGCCTTATTCGGAAATTTAAAATTTTCGTTGCAATCGTCTCATACGATGTTACTTAACTCCCCTTTTAACTCACCATTACACGAATGGGGGTGAGTTTGTTGGGGACTAACCTATACTCCGAGACTCAATTATAGTTTTAAATGTCGTTGTTGCTAATAACCTTTTAAGAATACGCGCTGTGGGGAGCGAGATAGCAACGTTTGCGAAGATCGTTTATCAGAAATTTATGTGTGTTATCGCAGCTCCACTATTTGCCACAAACAAGGAGAAAACTTTTCCTCCGCCCCCTCTATCTTATCATCCCCAACGGTGCGGCAAGTTACATGGATTATTATATTTGAGGACGGGGGAAATTTTGTCACTTTTCCGAATCACGCCTGTTGTGATGAACTGTAATATATTATTTCTAATGGGAGTTCTATCCCCAAAAATTTTCTTAGCATTTTGGTTAGTTTCGGACATCTCCAGGTTTGATGATCACATAAGTTTAGTAATGTGGTTAGGACAATGGATTCCGCTGAAATTGTTGGACTCAATTCTAAATTGTGTTTCTGCGATTATCTAACCTTTCCCATTCGAACGGGTTTACGGACGTTTCACTTTGTGCGGTAGTTAAGTTTTGTTAAATCCGTGCTCTTCCCAAGATTGAGTCAACCTGTACGTTCGGATAGTTTGCTTATCCTTGCGTCATGTGGGTAGGTTAGGTGTCCAATTCGTTTACAATAGAACAAAGAGTTACATGTTATTGTTGCTTTTGGTGTTGGTGTTGGTTTGTATTCTGCTATTCTTCTTATTTTAATTTTATTTTTTGACTCTTATTATTTTATTTGGCTTAGAGCGACGATTATTAAAAAACTGGTGGGCCAGAAACAAAAAAGAATTAATTCCCCCCAAATTTTTCTTTGTTTCTGCTGTAGCTTTCCTTCTGTCTTATTATTGGGTATATTATTCCTCGTCCCTTGTTCTAGAAATACGTTTATGCACATGAAAAAAAAAACAATTCACCACTTTTTACGTAACCTGGTGGGTAAGAGTTACTGCAAAAAAAAAAGGGAATTTACTGAAAAATTTGTGTCCATCGTATGATTTAACGCGGGCCATTGGATATAATGATGAAACGTTTGAGTTGCTGATCCCAAGAACTTCCCGATTCTTCTCATATTTTTCTTTCTCCAGTTAAGCGCTCTTGTTCAACGTTTACGTTGGTAATTTTCGTTCTTGGCTTCTGATAGGAAGTCCACGCCGGTGATAATAATAACAATACGAAAAGTGACAATACAGTACCTGTTCTTGTTCTACAAAATTGAACTAGAAAAAGAAAGTTTTCTTTTGCGACATTTTGTGCATGAAACATGTTCTGTAAAGATGCTTAAAAGTTAGTTGTGAGAAAAACAAAATAGAACCAACAAAGTCAAAAGATGGTTTTTTCTTGTTTTACAATCATTGGAAAACTTTATATGCGAAGCACGGAAAGGATGATTCCGCGGAAAAGTATTACCAAATAACTGAAGGGTACAAGCATGGTTTAAAAAAGACAAAAAAAATGTCGTTCAGTTCAAGATTTTAAAAGTCGTATTGTTTACTAAGGCATCGGATAATCACATTTTTGTACAATAAGTAGATTCTACTGATTATCTAAACTCTTCTAAATTGATCCATATGAACCTTTTGATAGCAAATCCTCACATCACCTGGTAGACATGTTACACCTTTTTTGAGTAGTTATGTTTACAGTACTTCAGGTGACGTTTTTTTCATAGTGGGGTTATGTAATTATTTGTGATATATGAGTCCCTACGTCATTTTCTTTTTTTTTTTCTGTAAGAACAAGCGGACATTAATTGCCGCTCTACTAAGATAACTTTGTGCCTAAATATCAGGTAGATATGACTAAAGTGCTTGTGCATTGAAAACCAACTTTTGCTTGTTGTTGTTTGTCCTGCATCGCGGGTATATTCTTGCACGTTTGGCAGTAAAAGATTAAACATTTGTATTTTTGCAATATATTGGATCAAATTTGAAACAAAATTGAAAGGGATGGATGAATGGATGTTCGCAACAATTTCCATATTCTCCAACGTGTGTCACAAGTAGATGTAATTACGACGATTATTGAAGGAAAGCCAGTTTAGGTATATGGATCATTGAGCTGACTGTAATTCACACATCATTGAAAGATTTCTTTTTTTTAGGTACCCATAGCTAGCTTTCATGACTACACAATGGAATGAAGGGTTAAAGTTTTGGGGTAATATACTTAATCCAATACCTTTGAATTACATAACAGGTCAATTCTTAAGGATTGACAGAAGCCTTGTTCGTCAGATATTCAGGGCATGCAGATTGCTTCTCTAGGTTGCATTGCATTCATTCTTGAGACAAGATATTTTAATGCTTAATATTTTTTTTTGGATACATTCAGCATAATACCCCCTTGCGTATGGGAATGTGTGAAACTTGAACAATCACCAAGGAGAATGTAGATAACCTCGATAAAAATAGATTTTGGAATGTTAAAAGTCATATGGGTTTTCACCAAGAAGACAACAGGATAGATAGACCACTTTCTTACTTACTTACCCGCAAGGGAAAAAAAAAAATAAAGGAAGATATTCTTGCTCTTGCTTGAGAGGGGGTGGGGGGACCCTTGGTAAGGGAAAGAAAGCTGATAGAAAACAGGTTCTACAGGAATCTACGCTTGAAAAAGCAACTCTAACCTCAAATTATCAAAGCCGAAGTCTCGCTACTGCGATCTCTGTAGAAATCGACCTTGTAATAACTTTTGAAAAGCAAATGCCACAGTAGCTGCTAGGAAAGGTGGAAAAAAAAAATTAGATGATTTTGGGGGGCAAAATGTCGTGCTGATATTTTTGGGACATTTTTGCATCAAATCCACAAAATAATTTTGTTGGTTTCAAACATTTTTTTCTTTTGTGCACAACCAACAACATTGTGTTTTAGACTCAGCGTTTGTTGTACAAATGTCGCCTTGAATATATCTGGCGGTTAAATGTGGTATACACTGCATGTTATGACTCAATAGCAGCGTTTTGATTTGTGTGATTAGCACCCAAGGTCTAACACTATCGAAGTCATAACTAAATGGCAACAGTAGGCCGACTAAAACACAACGAAAAAGGGCAAAAAACCAGCAAAACAGTAACAATAAGAAGTCTATTGAAACCGCCTGGTCGATGTCAAAACGGCAATATGTCAACTTGACAATTTAAATATCAACCGGTTTCACCAGTTTTCACCAGTTACCCGTTTTTCAGTTTTTCAGTTTTTCAGTTTTCAGTTTTCCGTTTTTTTTATTTTAACTGGAATATAATACATTATTATTAAATTTTAATTTAATTCTTAGGAGTATTTTGTCTTAGCATTTTCGTGTGGGTTTTCTTGAGTCAAGACATTTCCTCAGTCAGTATAAAGAATAATAAGCATAAGAATAAAGAATCAAGAATAAAGAGTAAAGAACAAAAATTGGGAGAAGTACAACTATTCGAATAATAATAATCATACGAATATTCTTTTCTATCCAGGACTATCCCCCAACCCAAAGCAACACTATTTCCGATCGGATCTAAAAATTCAAATAGCGACAAAGAAATTAGAAATTAACCTTCTAAGAAGACAAGAAAATAATATACACAGTCATATACCACACACCTACACGCATAAAGGAACAGGAATTTCATAGTTTTTGGATTCCACCCAACTAAACAATCAAACAACTATCTCAAAAAAAAGTAACAATAATTTTCAATTCCAGGGAGAAAAGGAAAGGAAAAAAAAAGGACACTTTCTTCGGTACACACGCACCACGCACCACAGAAGACGGAACACAAGACAAAGCGTGGGAACAGAAAGAGTCAGGAATTCAGTCAGAGAGACAGAGAGAGAGAAAGCGAGAAGAAAAAAAAAAACAACTATAAAACACCAATAATATCTTCCAATCTCTTATTACCGTATTACTAAACAAATCCATATTACCCACGTATCAGGAATTTTTTTTTCTTCGTACCACATTTTTGACATCGACACCATATCGCCTTCCTTACCTGATTCGTATCCAGATATGTTTAATAGACCGGACCAGTATCTTCCCCTGCTGGCCACCCAGAATCACATTCACCAGAACTCGAGTTCTTTTCAGCAGGACCATCACCACCCGCAACAACAAGCTCAGCATGTAGGCCTTGCATACCCCCCACAGTACCAAACCTTACCACCGATAGGCATGATCATCCAACCAAACAATCATTACCACCCTCCCCCACCCGCACCTTTAACAGCCGTTGTGCCTCCTCAGTCCGTACAACAATCAGTACAAATACCTATGCATCAGCACCAACAGCACCAACAACAACAGCAGCAGCACTTACAACAACATAAATACTACCAGCAACAACAACTTTTGCCCCAACAACAACACCCTTCACAACAACTACACCAACACCAACACCATCCAAGCCATCCAGACCATAAACAAAGTCTTTCTTCTCATCATAAGAGAGGGCCATGGGGACCGGCAGAAGATGCAAAACTATTGGAGTTGATCGAACAACACGGTGCATCCAACTGGGTTAGAATTTCTAACTACCTTGAGAGCCGTACTGCCAAACAATGTCGTGAGCGATACCATCAAAATTTGAAGCCGTCGTTGAATAGAGCTCCAATAACCCCAGAAGAAGGCGCAAAAATAGAGAAGCTTGTAGCGATCCATGGTAAAAAATGGGCAGAGATATCCCGTCACTTGAATGGAAGATCAGATAACGCCATTAAGAATTGGTGGAATGGAGGTGCAAACAGAAGAAGAAGAGCTAGTGTTGCAACCCTCCCAAACGATAGTGACACAACAATCTCGGAAATCAAGAAGGAACAATTATCTGCAGATGGTACAACCGTGGATGTTAGTGTTGATGGCAAAAGCTCAATGTTGCCGCCACCTCCATCCAGTGCTCCTAATTCCAATTCATATAGCCAGCAACAACAGCATCAACTTCAATCTCAATCCCAACCTCAAACACAGTCACAACCACAACCTCAGTTACATCACCATTATCAATTACCTCAGATTTCGTTTAATACGTCCATGTTTGGCAAAGACAAAGAGAAGACACTTCCGAGCATATCCCAAGCGTTGCATCCAACATCAATTGCAACGTCCAATTCAACACCTCCACCGTCTTCGGACAACAACCAAGTTGCTGGAAGCTCACCTCTAAAACCAAGCAATCACAGATCGGCAAGTTTCGATATCAATTCTACAACTACATTGCCACCGATCGCGCAGAATAATAAACGCAGGTTGATTGACGATCAATTTGGTCGTAGGCATTCAAGTGCTACATCGTCAATATTGCTCAATCATCATAGCGGATCTCATACCAATTTATTCAACGCTCATTCGGCACGCACCTCCATCAGTGGACCTAGTGGAGGCCATGCCAATGGCAATGGCACATCGTCATATAGCGGCTCACCATTACTGTTGAGCACTGCTGCATCTAGAAATAATTCCATAACTCATTTTGAATTGTTGAACAATTCAAATGCGTCAAGAAGATCAAGTACTTTCGCTTCTGATTTATTTCCAAATCCATTAAACAAGGACCACCCCAATCATAAACGAAATGAATCACAAGGTTCATCTTTCAATTCTCCTTTGTTAACCCCACTGACGAGGTTTTCAGTTTCGTCAATAAGTTCCATTCATAATTCCGCTGTTCCAAATAATACATCATCTGTTACCTCACCAGCTACGTCCTACAAGAAAATCTATTCGGGTAGCTCAGCTTCGATCAATTTACCGGTTAAAGAAGAATCCGAAGGTGGACTCGATAAAAGTGAGACGAGTGAGGAAAATACGGAGACAGACACAAATCCTAACACTAAGGAAGAAGAGCCTTCAAAGAAAGTGAATGGTAAGAAGGAGTACAAAGAGAAAATGTCTGTTTCGTCATTGCTTGATTAACGTCGTTCGTTTTTCTTCTTAGCAGTTTAATAACCTTGTCCGTGTCTACATTCTCCCATTTACTCCGTGTGTAATTGTTTTTCTTCTTTTAATTTTGTTGCCTATCAATTAAGGCGTTAATTTAGTTTGAACAAAAGTTGCTTTTGTATTATATCATCATGAAGACGGGAGGCATGTATTGTTTCAGTTATTTTAACAAATGATTCATAGAATTTCATTCCTTTTAGCCTCCACGTTTGTTTTTTTTTTGTTTATATATAGATACGTCAGTTATTGTTATTACGCAAGAAGCTCATTATTGTATACATAGGTATTGTAATTTCTTTAATATATATAAACTATCCCATTCAACCAATTCATTCATTCATCCATTAATTCCATTGTCAACGGAGTTTCTTGGGATATTTTGACGGTGCGACAGAATAATCGCCGGAATCGTTTAATTTAGCTATGATTGTTACAACCAAGTGGCAGGCAAACAAGGAAAAAAAAAAAGCTCCATAGGAAACCCGACAACATAGAAGTTCAAGTAAGCACGCCCCCTGTATTCCTGACCATACCAGAATATCAATCTACCACCATCATTTATAATCAATGGCATTACTTGCAAGTGAACAGAAGGCAGCACTTCAAAGTTGTATCAACAACATCAAGAGTCAGTCTAATCTAATGAAACATAGTCTCAATGATAATAAATTATTACCGGCTCTAAAACATTGTTCCAACTTTCTTAGTGAATTGAGAACTAATTCATTAACACCTAAACAATACTATGAGATTTATATGTTGATATTTGACTCATTGGAGACGTTGTCCACTTATTTGTTGAACACTCACACCGCCAGACAAAATGCAAAGAAGAACAACAAGGAGAACAACGGTTCGGCTTTCCTAGCTGATCTATACGAAATCGTTCAGTATTCTGGAAACATCATTCCAAGATTATACATGATGATTGTTATTGGTACCACTTATATGTCAATAGAAGGAGCTCCAACTAAGGATTTAATGAAAGATATGATTGAAATGTGTCATGGTGTTCAACATCCGATTAGAGGGTTGTTTTTGAGATATTATTTATCACAACGTACGAAAAATTTGTTACCATTTGGTAACCAAGCCGATTTCCAAGAGACTGTGGATTTCCTAATTGCCAATTTTATTGAAATGAATAAACTTTGGGTTCGATTACAGCACCAAGGACATTCGTCCGAACGTGAATTGAGATACCGGGAACGAAAAGAATTGAAAATCCTTGTCGGTTCAAATTTGGTAAGATTGTCACAGATTATCGATGACTATACAGGAGATGAGTCGTATTCTGCCGTTGAATACTACAAAGATAGGATTTTCCCAACTGTTACTGAACAAATTATCCAATGTCGCGACCACTTGGCCCAGAGTTATTTGATTGATGTTTTGATTCAAGTGTTCCCTGATGATTTCCATTTTGCCACATTAGACAAGTTACTCAATGAGGTGTTTGTAAACCTTCATCCATTGTTGAAGAAAAGTGAATTGGTGCAAGCATTGATTGATAGATTCATAGCCTACGAAAAGTTTGCCAGTGATATATCAGATTTAAGCGTCGAAGACAAGCCCGTGTTGCACAGTGTTAACATCGATGAGTTATTCCAATCATTTTGGCAATTTTACTCCAAATTAAACGAACTGGATCCGGATTTACCTCCAGAAGAACACTCACTGCTTCTGCAATCTTTGATTAACCTCTTGTTAACGTTTGATCCAGAAAATTTCTCCAATTTGGATATCATTTACAAATTTGCTGAGGATAATATAAATGGGAAGGAGAATAGTAGTGAGCAAGAAGAAATGTGGTCGAACTTGTTGATAGTGCCCGTTTCACATTTCAAGTCCGTCAAGAGTTTGTTGAACTTAGAGAACTTTTACGACTTTTACAATAAGCTAGCTAACAAAAATTTACAGAAGGAGATTTCTTTGGCGATAATAGATAAGGTGTTATCACTTGCCAATGAAAATGACGAAGAATTGTTGACTGACGTGGAGCAGATAGACGGAGTTTTTAAATATCTTTTGGTTTTAATCACGGAGTCCCCAAGCAAGTTGGACACAGCTAAGAACTTGGGTGTAACCAAAACTATCAAAATCAATAACAGTGAACAATTAGTGACTCCTGAATTCCTTGAAATTCAAGAAAAGATTTGTAAAGTTATTCAATTGGTTGACACACCGGAAGACCCAGTCAAGAACATTGCTAATTTAATGCATGTTAGAAAAACATACTTGAATAAGAACTTTGACAACATAATTTTCACCTATCCTACATTAATATCGAAAATGTTGTTTAAGTTAAAAATTATTGGATATGTGAATTTGCAACTGAAGAGTACAGATGATCAATCAACATTGCAAATTACCTCTAATTTCAAGAATTTGTCCGTGGTTATTGACGAGTTATACCAACGCCACCAAGAATACTCATCTGATTTGATTCTCAATCTTTATTTAAATGTTGCTATAGTCACCGACCAATTGAAATTGGAATCTTTGTGCTATGAATTATTCACCCAAAGTTTTGTTATTTACGAAGAAAATCTTATTTTGTCAACACACCAAAACAAGCATACTGCGAATATCAACCCACGAGACTCACTTTCAGGTGGCTCTTTAGCATATGAATCAATTCTAGCAATTGCAAATTCCTTAGTCAAGACGAAGAATTTATCGAAAGACAATTATGAAAGCTTGATAACCAAATTGACGATGTATGCAAGTAAATTGCTGAAAAAGAATGAAGTAACAAGGGCAATCCTTGCATGCGCCCACTTGTGGAACGAAGAGAGAAAGGGGGAAGAGACTGACGGAAAAAGAATGTTGGAATGTCTCCAAAAGTGCTTGCGTGTTGCCGATGGTTGCTTAGACCCATTTTTATCAGTGAAATTGTTTATTGAGATCCTTAACCAGAGTGCTACTTTGAACGTTGATAATTGGTTCACCAATGGTGTGATTGATTTGATCAAGACCAACATCGAGAACTTAGAGGATAGTCAAGAGTTAGACGTGTTGTTCAAACGGATATTAACGTATGTAGAAATTCTGAATTGATGATGCAATCAGAAAAGGAGCAAATAGAATGATTAGATTTTTGTTTTTGTGGCGTTCCCGTTACCGTTACCGTTCCCGTTCCCGCTAGGAACCGAATGGGTTACAAAGTTAGGACATGCGTATTTCAACTGGTGGTTCAAAAGCCTCCATTCTCTTGCAGCCTTGTTCACGGTAGATTCTCCGATTGGTTCGAAGATATACTCTATGCCGATAATTCGCCAATGTCAGGATAGCTGGCTTCCTTTTTTTTTTTCAAATCCCGAGCCACCCATTAACAATAGGCGGCGATCATGCAATATTTTTTTTTTTTTGGCAACGGGATTGAGGCTCATGAGCAACCACATCTCATGGATTCAATACAATAAATATAACCACGGAACTACCACTTCCTTTTTTGCCCCCTAACAAGAATTGGTTCTTTATTTATTCCACTTCATTTAGTTCAATACTAATATTTTGTTGTTAGAGTTCTAAATGTCGAGTCAAGACATAAAATCTGATGTCAAATCGGCTTTGGCTGATTCAGAATTGCCGCCATATGCGGATATTCCAAATTCCAATAACCAAGATGATTTTGAGAAGCAACCATGTTTAAAAAATGATGAAAAAGTTACCAGAGAAGATTACAGAGTAAGACATCATTCGGACAAGTTCAAACGTTTCTGTCAAATTCTTTCCTTGTTTGGTGTTATTTACTTGGTCAATTTCGTCTACTTAAACTTCAATGAATTTAACCACGGATTGAGCAACTTCAAATTTGGTTTCAACAGCGGATCTTCTAGAACCCCAATTAAACCTTTGAACCATCATCCACTTTTCAGAAACTTGGTTGACATAGTTGACACTAGTTTTGAAGAAGGACAAGAAAGTGAAGCTAACAAGTCAAAAGAGATCATCAGTGTCACCAACCCTTTTGTTCCAAAACCATTTTACGGTAAATCTTTGTACTCCACCGTATTGCTCAATCATAGCTATGGTAATAGTTGGGGAGAACCAGCAGTTGTTAACTTCACCGCTCCTACAGACTTGGATTTTGATGCCGTTGTCTTATCGTTACATACCGAAGTCGAAGGTGTCCAATTTGACAGATTAGCGAATTTGTTTGTTGATGGGGTCCAAGTTTGGAGAACATCAACTATTGAACCTGGTGGTCGTAAAACATTCAGTGATTTCAAGAAAGATGTAACCAAATATTCCAAACTTTTCAAGAAGGAGAATGCTCAAATATTGTTCCAGTTGGATAATTTATTGACTGATAAATTGACTGGTGTTTTTGACGTTACATTAGCTGTTGATTTGTATAAATTCCGCAAATTCCATCCTCACCATTCTGGGCCACATCATGATGGTCATCATCCAAAGGACGGTGAATCACATGCCAATGAACATGAAGAAAAAGTTGACGAACAAAAACGTGATTTAGATAACGATGGAGAAGAGAAAGAGAACGCCAAGCAACACAAGGATAAAGATGGTAAGCATCATAGAAAGCACCACAATAAAGATGGTAAGCATCATAAGGAACACCACGATAAAGATGGTAAGCATCATAAAGAACACCACGATAAGGATGGCAAGCATAATGAAGGACATAATGATAAAGATGGCAAGCACAAGAAGCCGAAAGAACCAAAGGAATCAGATCGTCCAGAACACCCACCACATCATCCACCACATCATCCACCACACGATGAACCACATCATCCAGATCACCCACCAGATCACCCACCACACGATGGACCACATCATCCAGATCACAAATACCACAAAGAGCGTGAAATTTTCTCTGTCGCCAAGCCAGCTGATCAAATTTACTCATTGACTTTTAGTTCCAAGCCTAATGAAGCTCCAGTTGTTTACCTTTCTAAGAAAAGACTTGCTATTGAGTTGCCAAAGGTTTCCCGGAATACTACGCGTTTGCAGCTTTCCATTTTCACCTCAGGTAATGCTGCAGAAGAATTCTGGTACTCGAATGTTGTTGACAAGTTCAAAAACGTATTCGCGGATGACGGTAATCAGTTCCTTGGAAGAGGCCCAGCAAGAGCCGTCAATGTGTATTTCAACGGCAAAAAGATTGTCACACAAACACCCGAGCCAGTGATTTTCACTGGTGGAATTTCACCAGCCTTGTGGTCACCTGTTGTCTCATTCAATGCGTTTGACGTTCCATCGATTGATGTAGATGTTACTGGTTTGTTGCCATATCTTTGGGAACAACAAGCACTTGAGGAAAAAGTTTTGGAAATCGAGATCAGTAACATATTGGGTGAGATTGAGAAAGATGACAGTGTATCAGTTAACGAAAACTGGATCACCACTGCCAATTTATTGACTTATGAAAATGATCAAGTTGTTGAATCTTCTGGTGAGGTTATCAATATTGATAACAGAAGTAAAGGTCAAGTCATTGCTGTTGGTCCACACTTTACGAAGTCCCTCCAACAGGTGATTGATGCGAAATTAGATGCGCAATTGATCAGTAACATTAGTTTTACCTTAAAGAACGGCAGTGTTTTAAATACTACTGTTAACAGTTATTCAAGAGCAGAGGTTTCGAATGTTCAAAACTACGGGAGATCTGGCGATAGACAATCGGTAGTTCATGTTGGCCGTTCATTCCAACGTCTTATTATTCAGGATAATGCTTTGGCAAAACACGTACCGAATGACCTCGCTTTACCACATGGCCAGCACGTATTTCCAACATTCGACAATTTTATTCTTGAATCCACAACTTCGTTGACATATCCATTGGTTCTTCAGGTAAACCAGCTCAATAAAGAGATTGGATCAACTGGTAACTTTAGTGTTGAATTAGATGTTAATTTCGTGCATTCGAAAGGTTTTGGTTTATCAATTGACGGTGGTCATGGTAATTTCCATGCAAATGCTGCTCAAAATGGTACTTCCAGATTTGTGATTGCTTCCAACGGAAATCATGGATATGGTTCAACGACTTCTGAATATAAATCGAAGATTAGATTTGGAAAGCATGAAAGAAAATACAAGAGAGTTGTTGACACTGTCAATGGAACTATCGTTTCAGATGAAACTGATACTCACAGAGAAGATGGTAAAGAGAAACAGAAATATGATTTAGTCGTTCAAATTCTTGAAAATACATCCAACCGTGGGAGCGCTTTCGAATTGTCGAACAAGATATTGAAGGCATTGCATGGATCTACTAAAAAGACATCATGCCATGGAATAATGGGCCGCATTGGTGGTGTTATTAATCATGGAAGGCACTAAACTCTACTTCTACTTTTATTTATCTTAACTTTTCCGTTCATTTTTGTTTATTATTGTTTTAGGTAGAAATATATACATACCTTGATTAACCGAAACCAGCCCATTCAATGGAGAATGTCAACGGAACCGACTCTTCAAATAGTCTCTCCATAGTCTCACCGTCTATGTTATCGCGCTTCTTACTGTCTGGATCCCGTTCTCCTATTATTACCAAATTCTTCTTGACACTCGTGGCCAACCTACCACCGACGACAACTTGGTGCATGTCCACAAACTCAAATTTAACTATGGAATAAGAATGGTATCGCAATGGGTCACCAGGATAAATCACCAAATCGCCTCCGAATTTCAACCCTGGGTTTATGAAATATCCTTGATTCTGTAAGTAGTTGTAGTACTTATTATACGTGATGAAAGTGTCAATTGACAAGCCGGAGCTGGCCAAGTAGTTCGTGATGTAGTCTTCAAGAGGGACTTGAAACTTTTCCGCTAGTTCCAAATCTGCGTTTGTCTCTGTATTAGCAGTCGTAATCAAATTACCAGAGTAATTGTTATTTTCAATGCCCTTACCAGCAAGTCGGGCATTTCTGTAAGATACCTGATCAACCAAGATTGCCTTCTTGTTTTTGATCAGCCATAGCACTTCCCACACGATCAATTTCAACGGTACGGATAGGAAAATGTTTTGTTGTGGATACTGTTGTAATGTGCCCATGAGCACTCCTAAGATGTTGTACTCGTTACGTAATTTTCTGATATCATCGGTGTTGAATAGAAGTACTTCTGGATCTGTCAATGGGTTGATGAGGGGCAAGATTATAGGGAGACCGGGTTCTTCTGCTGCTATTTCATCATTCATGGTTGTGTGGCATTATCAATGAGTAGTAGAAAAAGATTTGCGATGATTCTTGTTTGTATGGTGTGCGGAATTCCAAAAAATCCCTATTATTGCAAAATTGACTACAAAGATATTTACTACATCAAATCTACAAATACATGGTTTATGCATCAATGAATTGTTGGTAGGAATCAACAATTGACTTTTCTAAAGGTATCAAATCAAATCCGAGGATTTTGTTCGTTGCAGAAGTGTCAATTCTAGACACAGTTTCTTTAACCAATTCTTCACTTTTTGCCAAGTCTCCT
>JAJLZW010000132.1:0-30671 GCA_030572435.1 Candida labiduridarum | reverse complement strand
CAATTGATTTGCCGGTGGCGGTTTCCTCAGCCAAATCGACTTCGTTGCCTGGGGAACCTTCAAAAACTATGGTGGATGGGAGTTTGTCGCCTACGGCAACGTAAGTTCTCAATGAGTTTCTGATAACATAGGCGGAGGTAGTGGCCAATTGAACTCTTGGGATAGATCTAGCTAATGAAAACATGATCGGTGATTTGTCGGATGAATAGATAAAGTAAGATTGAAGAGAAGAGGAGTAAGAAAACGAATCTAAATACTATCAGAAAAAAAAAAGACCACTATGAAATATGTGGTAAAAGTCAGATCAGGTTTCAGAAAACAAAGAAAAAAAAAGTTGCTGTTTTTTTTGATTAGGGAGTTTATCGAAACCTTGAAAAAAAAAATATTAGACGGCTTAAACCCGTGGGCTATTCTCCTCGGTATTCTAAACCCGAACTCGCCCGAACAGACCCGTAGAAAATAAAAATCAATGAGGCAACGTTATGCTTCTTCATAACCATTGAGTTAAGTTGAATTATGGAGTTTGAATCTATACTAGAAATGTGTTAAAACTTAACCACAACAGATCTGACTGGAGAAGAAAATGTGAGAGTCGAAGAAAAAAAAATTGATGAAGAGAAATTTTAAAGCCGCTAAAATTTATCACCAACCAGGCCGTCTAATCAATCACATCAATTATGGGTACTAAAGTAAAAGAATCATCAGACATAAAGCAGGAAAAGATCTCAAGAGAAGATGCCCTCAATTTATATGGGAATGCATTGAATTTCAACGTTATCAGTAGGTACGATCCAGCCATCACCCAATTGCTATGTAATACCTCACATTGTGTGTTGTATAATTTCAACGATGAAACCGAAGAATGGGTCAAATCTGATTTTCAAGGGACATTGGCTCTATATATGAGGGATTTTAAGGTTCCTCATCCTGGTTCAAACCTACCAACCTATCAAGACTTACAAGACTCGTTCTGTTATGGGCTCATACTCTTGAATAGAAATAATCCAGAATGCTTTTCTTTAGGTTTGTTACCAAACAAGTTTAATAGTCGTTTTTTCCCAAACGGTATGGACAACTCGTCAATTCTGGAGATGGACGTCGAGTTAAATGATAACTTGATCATTATAAGAAACATATTAGGTCAAATTTACGGCTTATGGGTTTTCAATGAGAACGACAGAATAAAATTATTCAAATCTATAGAGTTTTGTCTCACGACTGACCCAAACGTAGAGTAGATTTATGTTGTTAATATATGTTTTGCACTTCTTTGCAATCGTTCAGTACTACATAACCCAAGCGGAGAGATAATCCAAGATAGCTCAATTTTTCTTTTGGTTGGAGTTGTTGTGAACTCGGAAAAAAAAAACCAAAGTGAAAACTAGCTGGATAACTTCTACAAACTCCAAAATCAATCCCATTATTAACAGAACTGTTTCCATCAGGTTGTATTGATGAACATTGCCGAAATTTCAAAAATAAAATAGAGATCGTTTCTGTTGCCGTTAAAGTGAAAAGTTACATAACACTATTACTTGAAAATAAAAAAACAAAAATATCAAATACAAACTTGTACTGAACCATCTTTCCCACGCAAGAACAATGATCAAATCCGAAGTCCTGAATGGCTCAGTTGGAACTACTAATGGAACTACAAGTCATGCCGTAACATCTGCACAAATTCAAGATTTGAAACAAAATCAAGCACGGCAACATCAATTGCAACAACTTCAACAACAGCAGCAACAGCAGCAGTTACGACATAAAGCTGCTCTTCAAAATCATTATTTTTCATCTACGACGGAGGAGATACTAAGGAAATATTCGAAATATCCTGCATCTTTAAGTTTACATATTTTCGAATCACATTACCGATTCAATAATTCCCAAGACTCACAGGTCATTCCAAAAAATTCACCGATGATGAAGGATTTTATGCATCATGTCTTGAAAGAGGAAATTCCTCTTGAAATGTGTGAGTTGGTGAAAGACTTTGCTGTCAGACAATACGATGGTTGTATTATTTTGCAAGTTTATGATCATAGAAACATGGTGAAGACGGCTGCATTGCCAAATAGAGCCACAATGTCTCCGACAAAAGATCAAGATAACAAACAACCAACGGTTGTTTCAAAACCTAGAACATATAGAACCTTGTTAAAACCATCCCCACTTTCGATGTATTATGACTTGCTTTATCATACTGATTCTTCGCTTCATAGATTTACTGATTATTTGTCACTCCAAATGGAATCTGAAATTTTGACAGTTACGAACAGAAAATTAAATCTAGATGTTCCATTGAATCCATATAATTACGATCATCTAAAACCCGAAACAGAGTCACTAGTTAACGAGAGGGATGATGAAGAGAAAGAATCTGTGGAATTCGTGCATAGAGAGGTTGTTGAACACACCCCACGTAAGATCCATCAAGATGAAATGGTCTTGCACAAATCTTCCGAATACGAAGAAATCATGCTACTTTTGTCTAATAAAAGCAGACGTCCAGATGAATCGCAGGATAAAAAATTGGTAATTGTCAATTCATCCACTTTGCCAACCTCCGCAATAGCGACTTCTGCTCAAGCATCTAAGCAACCTAGCTCTGAAGGAACCACTAATACTGAATCTAAAACTAAGAAAGGCGAAAAAGGAGGATCAACTACTGCTAGTACTGCTAATCCAACACCTGCTCCCGCACCTGCACCAGCTCCTTCAATGGCACAAAATCCTGTAAGGACAACTGGACAGTTTATGAGATTAAGATTGATTGAAGAGATTAGAAAGAAGAGAGAAGCTGAAAAAATACAACAAGAAGCTAAAATCCAAGCCCAAGCAAATGCCATTCAACAAGAATCTGCACAACCTGTCCAACCATTAGCGCCTCCAAGTGTAATAACTTCTCCTGCTTTACCAGAACAGGTTAAACGTGCATCTCCTGCTACCCAAAGTCAACCACCACCAAAGAAACCAAAAAAAGAAACCAAGAAGCAATTGCAGGCTAAGGCACAAGCACAAGCACAAGCACAAGCACAAGCTCAGGCTCAGGCCCAGGCACAAGCACAAGCACAAGCCCAAGCTCAAGCACAGGCTCAGGCGCAGGCGCGAGTCCAATCGCAATTGCAATCACAAAATAATTCACAAATACAAAACCAACAACAACAGCAGCAGCAGAAGCAACAGCCGCAGCAAGCACCTTATCAAAGTCAAAACACGATGCAAAACTCGTCACAGTTTAATGGCTCAAGTATGCAAGCTACTACTGGCGGCTCAGCATTGATGAACAACCAATCTACATTTGTTCAGTCTCCACCAATGCAGCAACAACAAATAAACATGGGTACGCCGAATCAACAAACGACACCTCAACAACAGCTGCAACAACTTCAACAGGCTCCTCAGAGCCAAGTGCAACAACAACAACCGCAGCAGCAGCAGCAGCAACCACAACAACAGAATCCTCAATTGACCCTTCAACAGCAACAACAACAAGCTATTTTCCAAAGTTCATTGACACCCGATGAACAACGAATCTACAAACAAATGCAACAAAAAATGGCAACGTTGGCTATGATGGGGCAATCTGGAGTTACCCCGACTGGTCAACAATTGACACTTCAACAGAAGCAACAAGCTATTCAACAGGCGAAGAATTTGCAACAACAATTATTCCAAAGATTCCCGTTATACTTCCAGAGAATGAAGCAGTTGCAATTGATCCATCATAAAAGGAGATTACAACAGCAGCAGCAGCAGCAACAACAACAGCAGCAACAACAACAGCAACAGCAACAGCAACAACTGCAGCAAAATCCTGGAAACTTAGGTGGTGGCGGATTAGGTATGGCAAATGGAAATATGCAACCAAATACTGCACAGACATCGCCCGCAATGGGAAATGCTCAAATAGGTGGTGCAACAGCAGGTAATAATGAGACGAAGAAAAAGAGGACGTATAAGAAGAAGAATAGTGTTGCAAATGCTGCAAGTCCTTCTTGATTGTGTTTGTTTGTTTGCTTTTGTTTATTTAACATTGTAAGACTATAATTCTGTATGATTTTGCATTTTTATTCTGATTATATTTATATCTATCATTTGTGTAATTTTATAATAAAGGTATTGCTTTTTGAATAGAGAGATAATATAGTAACATACATTCAGATCAAAACAAAAAAGTACACACAAACCAAGGTGATAAGCGTTACATAAAACTAAAGGCCGTCCCCCCAAACGTAAAAATTAAACAAAAAAACAAATTATAATACCAAATAATAATAATAAAAAAGCAAGGGGTATAAAAAGAGATATCAACCAAGTGCCAACATATAAATCAAAAAAAATTAAACCAATCCAAACCAAACCAATTGTCAAAATAAAAAAAGAGGAAATATAAAAACATAAAAACCAGAGAACAATAGCCAACAATTATACCTGTATATCGCGTCTCAATTCTCTTCGTTGTTGAGGGTACTACCGTAAACACCGAGTGCTGCCAATGTAGCGCAAACATAGAACAACCCTTTTCCAATTTCTTTGGTAATGGATTTCCATTTCGATTGAGAAGTTGAAATCTTCTTTCTGGGTGGTTCTTCAATTTCTTCAATGATGTATTCAATGGATGAATCCGAAGAGGTTTCTTCATCGTCGAAACCATCGTCATAGTCCATTTCAGTAAAAGATCTCTTCTTTGAGCTACCATTGCTCAGCTCGTCAGAATCACTCTCTTCAATTGAATAACACAATGGAGCACAGCATATACGGCAATTTTCTCTTGAATATACAGATATTTCGTCCTCATCTTGGTCTTCTTCGTCTTCTTCCTCGTCCTCATCTTGAATTTCTTCGTGTTCCACGTCTTTTTCTTCTTCTTCTGCGTCTTCTTCGTCATCTTCGTCTTCTTCGTCTTCTTCAACTTCTTTCTCCTTCTCCTCTTCTTGGTCGTCTTCTTCAGAGTCGCTGTCGACTTCTATCTGTGCAAACTGTGGCTGCTTAGGTGAAATTGACCCATTCAATGTATCCTCGTCTTGTGACTCATCGTAATCGTCTTCATCGTAATCGTCTTCATCACTACATTGTGTATCCAAGTTACAATAATTTGGCGGAGCTTCGGATATATCAAATCCGTCCTTATCACATTCTGCTTCGCTTAAATCATCTTCATTGCAGACATGTTCGAGGTGGTCATTACCGTCAAGGCCATAATCACTACAAATCTGACCATCTTCATCATTCCCAACTTCTGAATAGAGAATTCCATCTTGAGCAAATAAAAATTCAGCATTTGCTTCATCTTCTTCGGAATCGTAACCATACACAATTTCTGATTCACTAGGAGAATCATCAGAGCTTTCTGGTAAACGTCTTCTTTCTTCTGCGTCTTCTCTGTCTTTCAAGGCTGAGGCTCTTGATACACTCGGAACGTCTTGGTCAATTGCATTCCCATCCTCATCGTATACAACTTTGTGAGCGATGAGATCTGAATCTTTACCTAAGATAGTTGCACTTTCGGTTTCTTCCTTAGTTGGATTGCTTTCATCAGCAGTGTTATGTTTCAACTCTTCTTCATTGTCATCACTAGCCGAGAATTCAATTGGAGGTACTTCCATAGCTATCACAGCTTCATCATCAAGGATTTCAATGCCTTCACTATTGACCCTTTCATCCATTTGATCTTCTTCCTCTTCTTCTTCCTCTTCCTCTTCTTCTTCCTCTTCTTCTTCCGTTCCTGATTTTCGAACATCGTCAATTTCCCTCGTTTTATCTCCTGAACTAATGAAACTTTCATTAGGCAGTGAAACCTTGCTTGATTGGCCAGTCGTATTTGATACGTCTGTTGTAATTGGCACTAACCGTAACACAAAACCATTAATCTCAGCGGTAAATTCGATAGCAATATAAGGGTTACCAAATTCTTCAAGAGGAATTGTGGCTAAACTCCCTTTAATCTCAGCGTACTTCTTGAACGTTTTCTTAATTTGCAGTGAAGGTTTTGACATGATAAAGCCAACCTTGTCATTGTTCTTCAATGGAAATTCGATATTTGGGATCAAAACTTTGTCTCCATTTACGACAGTTCCAAAAGTTGAGTCCGTGTCCTTAATAAAGAAACCATTATTCTCATCAAACCTTATCTGAGCATGTTCCTTCGATAAATGGTTGTTTCTAAAGTACAAATTTGTCAACTTAGCGACTCTGTCCTCTTGTTTAAGGGAGGATCTTTTAACCGAAACAGATTGACCGTTAGTGAATGTAACCACTCTCTCGTTGGTAATTGTTCCATCAGTAGGTATTAAGATATGATCGGTAGGGGATTGTATGAGGCTGACGTACACTTTGCCCCTAGGGGTCTCTGGTTCCACGATGCTTGTAAACATAGCAGTTGAATTGGATAAAGAATAGACAGGAGAAAAGTGTTATACAAGAGGGCAAATTTTTTTTTTTATTTTTTGGGTGTTAGAATTGTGGATTGTAGTTGTGTGAGAAACTTGAATTAAATTATTTGCATGCGTTATTACATTCTGTGCGTGTTTAAGTTTATTTGTATGTCTTTGTATTTGATCTAGCGTGGGGGGAGTGCGAGAGAGAGAGGCGAGGATGAATAGTAAGACGAAATGCGCGAAAAAGAAAGGGATCAGTTACTACGATAACGAATGATAAAGAAATGACCTAGAAAGTAGAATTAGAAACAAACAAAAGTAGGTATTCCATAGTTGCCTACAATTTCAATGAACATAAAACCAGTAACTTAATGTTCACTATAACTTCAAGATAGAGTAAAATTTTAGCAATTAATAACTCATGAAGTAATTTCTGGGTTTTTCTTTTTTACGTACTTGGACTTCCATTAAGTTGTTTCCGATAAGAAAAAAAAAAAAAAAATTGAGTAAGTTTTGTGTTTTCCTTTCTGTTGAGGAGACGGTTTCAACTGACAACCATTTTCAAATACAAATAATCTGACACTTTTAAGGAACTTGGTTTCCATTGGTTACACCAGGACCTTTAAACCCCAACATTGCATTGTTCCATTTTCAAGGGTTCCTCAATGGCCTTCCTGGTCTACGTTATTCTCTTGCTTCGCTTGTGTGCTTTCTCGTCCTGCCGCAATTCGAGCTATTTTTGGACCATACGCATAACAAAACGTAGAGACCAACAGTAGATCTACGCTATAGCTTCCATGATCCTGAAAAACCAACAGCAGCTTTTCTTTGTTTAAATTGATTAAACAACGATTGTTTCTGTTCCATATATTGTATACTTCTGTAACGCAGAACGAACATAGTAATAATAGGTCACGTGATGTGTTATGTGCAGGAATCTGAAACTTTTGCTCTCGCTAATTTTCGTTCTCGTTTTCTCTTTTTTTTTTGTTTTTTCTGGCTGTCCTGACTTACATGAGGTTCAGATTGTTCGCTTTATAATTTCTAATCCATAGATTCATTATAAATTAACTGCAATCACTTTTTAGAATAACATAGATTGTCAGAATTCATGTACCCCCATGTCATTACAACAACAGCAACAACAACCATATTCTTCATTTCCCAGGCGGCCACCTGTCCAGCCTTTAAATGATAAGATGAGACACGGATTTGACGTTGATTACAACTCTGAAAAATTCCTAAGCTCATTGGCCAACACCTTCTACATATATTTTGACGATAAAAGGCAAAACACGAATGGGAATCCAATTACTGATGAGATGAAGGCTTTGCCTAAATATTTTAAAAATTATCAACCAATATCAGATTGGAAAGTCATGAAGGAGCGACAGAAAACCATTAGTGCCATCTTAGTATTGTGTCTCAATTTGGGCGTTGCCCCTCCAGATGTGATGAAACCATCTCCATGCGCTAGATTTGAATCCTGGTGTGACCCTTCGACATTTCATGATACCAAGAAAGCAATTGAGAATATAGGTAAAAACTTGCAAACACAATACGAAAATATATCGTCCAAGACCAGATATAGACAATCCTTAGACCCTTGTGTTGAAGATGTGAAAAGATTTTGCAATGCCCAGAGACGAAACGCTAAGGATGAGAGAATATTGTTTCATTATAATGGTCACGGTGTTCCTAAACCCACAACAAGTGGTGAGATTTGGGTGTTCAACCGAAACTATACCCAATATATTCCGATTTCCTTGTATGATCTTCAAACTTGGCTAGGTGCGCCAGTCATATTCGTTTACGACTGTAACAGTGCGGGCAATATAGTTCACAATTTCAAGAAATTTGTCCAGAAACGTATTGATGACGACAACGAAGGTAACCATGATCAGAGTGCTCCTTCGCCTACGTCTGCGTATTTGGATTGCATACAGTTGGCAGCATGTAAAAGCAATGAACTGTTACCAATGAGTCCAGATCTACCGGCAGATTTATTCACCTGTTGTTTGACAAGTCCCATTGATATTAGTGTGAGGTGGTTTATTATCCAAAGTTCTTTAAAAAAAGGATACTATGATTCTTTGCCAAGAAACTCGATTGGCAACGTGATAATTCCAGGTAATTTGAATGACAGAAGAACGCCGTTGGGTGAATTGAATTGGATATTCACGGCAATCACAGACACAATTGCATGGACTTTGTTGTCGAGACCGATTTTTAAACGTTTGTTTAGACAGGATTTAATGGTAGCTGCATTATTCAGAAACTTCCTTCTAGCAAAAAGAATTATGCCTCATTTAAATTGCAACCCAATAAGTGATCCCCCATTACCAGAAGCTGTTCGATTTCATCCAATATGGGATTCGTGGGATTTGGCCATAGATCAAGTACTTTCGAAGCTATTAAAATCAACTCAAGACGAGGCTGCAGCTGCTGCTGCAGCAGCGGTTACTGCTTCCACTCCTTCAGGTGCTTCTTCCTCTTCTGCTTCTGGACCTCTTGCATTGGCTCAGAATGGTTCATCAAAATCAGATTCCGTTTCTCATCAAACAAACGGCAGCGTTACTCATTCACATACTGTACCTCAAAACTTAGGCAACTACCAGTATACAACATTCTTTGAGCAACAATTGACAGCATTTGATATATGGCTTAAATACGCGGGTCCGTCAACAAAAGAGCCTCCTGAACAATTGCCCATTGTTTTGCAAGTGTTGTTATCCCAAGTGCATAGATTGAGAGCTTTAATCTTGTTATCACAGTTTTTGGATCTTGGGCCTTGGGCGGTATACTTGTCTTTGGCAATTGGAATATTCCCCTATGTATTGAGATTGCTTCAAAGTCCGGCACAGGAATTAAAACCAGTTTTGATATTTATCTGGGCAAGAATCATGGCTGTTGATTATAAGGGCACCCAACAAGAACTTTGCAAAGACAAAGGATATAACTATTTCTACTTAATCTTAAACTCGAGCCCAGCAAACCATGTTAACGGTGGTCACAATCCTAATGCTGTTAACGGAGCGGGGGCAATGCTTATTAACGACGATCATAAGGCTATGAGTGCATTTATTTTGACATTGTTCATCAAGGATTTTAAGAATGGTCAACGTTTGTGCTATTCTACTGAAATTATCAACAATTGTTTAAAATTCATACAAACAAGTGATAACCCATTGCTTAGACAATGGTGCAGTTTATTGTTATCTCAATTGTGGAATCGATACCCCGATGGTAAATGGATAGTCTACAAAAATGGCTACATAAATAAATTGTTAACTTTGATTGATGACCCAATTCCAGAAGTTAGAACATCCATTTTAGTTGCATTAACCACCTATCTTTCGGATCCCGCACATTTGGCTCCGCCACAACCAACCAATCCTGTTGCTGTAAATACAACAGATTTGAGAAAAGATGAAATAAGACAGCAAGATTTGAAGTTGGCAAATGCCGTTCTTGGATTGTTGGGCGATGGATCACCCATTGTTAGAAAAGAATTGGTTTTCTTCATTAATAAATTTGTGCAAACTTATTCAAAGTTTTTTTTAATTGTTGCATTTAATCAATTACAGGAAGAAATTGTATTGATTGAAAATCCAAACTATTTAAACGATTTCAGAAAGCGTTCCCCCGCATATGGATCCATTTTCAGTTCCATCTGGAAGGCTTTACTAATCTTGTCAGAAGATCCGCATTGTGAAGTTAAACAACTCGCAGAAACATTAATCGACTACGTCATGGTTCAATTGAACGAAAGCGAATTGTCTGCACTTGTAAAAGAGATGCAAGATTATTTGTTGAGCAAGTCTACTATTAATATCAGCGAGAGTTTCAAACCTACTAAACCACTTGTGAATAAACAATTGGGATCGAAGAGGCAAACTTCGAGTGCTTCTGTGATGAACAGAAAGAATGTCTTGAAGATTGATGGTTCGTCATTGGTTACTCGATCTGCATCCGCCAATAATCTCAATGGTGATAACGCTAATGTTGACAATTCTGATGCTGAATCAATCACCTCCAAATTGAAGAATTTGCCAGTATCAAAACTTTTCAAGAGTTTCCAAATCACAGAAGAAAACGACTTAAAAAGCTTAACCAGAATTTTAAACCCTGGTCCAATTCAATCAAGTTATGGAACTGAATATATTCCTACCACATCATTTTACAAGAAACGTGATTTAACCGAAGCACCGGAATTGCCATTCGAATCAGGATTTTTTGAGTACAGTTGTGAATATTTCCAAGAACCACAAATGTCAAGGAATGAAATTGACGAACCGGGTTCTAAAGAATATGTGAAAAGATTGTGGAGAAGAAATAGAAATGAGTCCATCATTCAAGAAACACAACCACAAAAGGAAATGGCATTGAGAGGTGAATGGAATAAAGACGTTCAAATTCTCAATAATAAAACGCAACCAAAATGTATCAAGTTTACCCAATTTGAAAAAATTCTTGTGGCTAGTGATGAAAAAGATAATATTACCGTCTGGGATTGGGGAACCAATCAAGTCGTTAAAAAATTCTCCAACGGCAATCCATTTGGAACTAAAATAACTGATATTAAATATTTGAATGAAGATGATTCTCCATTAATGTTGACTGGGTCATCAGATGGTGTAATAAAGATTTATAAAAACTTTCATAATTATGAAAATGCTATTGGTAGTAATATATCCAAGGGTAGTAGCAACGGTGATGATGAATTTGATGGTGACTATGACGGAGACAAGAAAGTTGAATTGGTTACTGGATGGAGAGCATTAACTGATTTGTTATTAACTTCAAAGAGTACAGGTTTAGTTTCCGAATGGCAACAATCGAGAGGATCGTTGTTGGTGAGTGGAGATGTAAAAATTATCAGAATATGGGATGCCCCACGTGAATTATGTTTACTGGATATTCCCGCTAGATCATCATCTTCGATTACATCATTAACTTCTGATCAAGTTGCTGGGGATATTTTCATTGCAGGATTTGACGACGGTAGTATTCGAGTTTACGATACGAGATTGGATTCCCGTGAATCAATGGTTATGACTTGGAGGTCGACGAGACAACCAAAACAACAGGGTGAACCATTTATTGGCACAGGTTCAATTAGAAATGTTCATATGCAAAGAGGTGGATTTAGAGAATTAATCAGTGGGTCTGCAGATGGTTATGTTAATGTATGGGATCTCCGATTACATGATCCAGTATTGACATATAATACCCCAGAGAATTCAATAAGAAGTATGGATGTCCACGAACATGCGCCAATTTCCATGACTGGGGTTAAGAATGTGGATATTTGGTCGACTTCAGGAGAATCGTTAGCATCATTAAGTAACCCACATGGATCGTCACATAGATCATTGAATTATATTTCCAGTGCTACTTTCCACCCACATAGAATGATGCTTGCTACTAATTACAATCAAGACGGACATATTAATATCTACACGTGCAAAGACACAATTGTTCAGTATTAGGGTTTCTAAATTTTGCATATAAGTTTTTGATAAATATATTTTTTTCTTGTCGAAGTTTCAGCTCGCTTATGTTATCTGTACATTTTGCGTATGTCCATTCTCGGGGAAGGATGCAGTTTTGACTCGTTTTTTTTCATTGAAGGCGACCTCCACAGCACGCAACAGAAAAAAAAAAATTCCAAACGGAACTGGAACTGAGTTAGTGCGGGAACGATTGTGAATAATTTTTCACCTCATGACACATAATATAACCTTTTTCTTAAAAAAAAAAAAAAAAAAAAATATCTAAACCACAGTTTTATATTTATATTTCATCGTCAGCAGTTCATCGGTTGTGTTTAGTCTCGGAAAATCTCCAATTAAGAACCAAGTAGTCCTTTATCCAACCAGCCATCTAACCAACCAACCATCCATCCACAAACCATCCATCTTTCACCGCACCTGAAATCAAGAAAAAAACGGCAAAAATAAAAATAATAACTTGATAATAGCAACTTCACCTCCGACATGTCATTATCATCAGAAATAGCTGCCGGAGATGGTATGTACGATGATAATTCAACTCAACAATTGACACCACAAGAAGAAAACATCACGGTAACACAAAGAATGATTAGTGCATGTTCAGGATCCCTTGTGACTTCATTAGTGGTTACACCCTTTGATGTGATTAGAATTAGAATTCAACAACAAGGATTCCTACCGCAAAATCAAGCCTGTTGTCAAGCTCATTTCCCTGAAGCCTCGTTATCTACCTTGTCAACCTCATCTGCGTCATCCTTATCAGCAGCAGCATCACGAGCACCATTATCATTAGCAAAATTATCAAAACTAACATCGGTCTCTGCTGAAACAGCACCGAAATTATTCTGGATTGAAAATAATTATTGTTCCACAGCAGAAAGTTGTACTCGAATCACATCCACTTTTCAAGGATTTAACACGGTGGCTAAAAATGAAGGGATAACCACATTATGGCGAGGATTATCATTGACATTATTAATGGCCATCCCTTCGAATATTATTTATTTCACTGGATATGAATATATTAGAGATCATTCCCCCATAAGTAATCATCCTTTAAATCCATTATTTTGTGGGTCCTTAGCAAGAACCATGCTGGCTACATTTACAGCACCTTTTGAATTAATTAAAACGAGATTACAAGCCATTCCGACAGATTCAAAAGTACCCCATCATGTGATGTCGGATTTATTAAAAGATCTGATGACATTACTTAAGAAAGATGGGATAACTACATTGTATAAAGGTTTGGGTATAACACTTTGGAGAGATGTGCCGTTTTCAGGAATATATTGGTCGAGTTATGAATTTTTAAAACTGAGAATATCACAAAGATTAAAAGTTAATTTTGAAAATGTTAGAAAAGATGAAGATTGGAAAGTTTTCATAACTTCATTTTTATCAGGTTCGATTTCAGGAACTATTGCTGCATTTTTCACTAATCCATTTGATGTGGGGAAAACAAGATTACAAATCACTATGGATGATGATGGTGGAGATAAATTGGTTAAAAAACATAAGAAGAATATGTTTAAATTCTTGTACAATATCTATAAAAATGAAGGTATTGGTGCATTATATGCTGGATTTGGTCCTAGGGTGATGAAAATCGCTCCGGCTTGTGCTATAATGATTTCTTCTTATGAAATTGGAAAGAAGTTCTTCAAGAACAATAACTCGAATTGATTGAGACGACTTTGTTTTTTTTTTGCTTGTAGATATACATATACACATATATATATATGTGATTATTATTATTATTATTTATTTATTTATTTATAGAGGATAATTAATAAAAGGAGGATATTATATATAATTTTTTAGTATTCTTTCAACTCCAATGATCACTGTATGGTATTGAATTATTATCTCCACCATTTCTTGATTGGAAGAATGGGATATCATTATGGGGATCTTCTTCTTGGATAATTGATGGCTGTCGTTGATGAACTTGATCTTGTTGCAAATAATGTGTGGCTAATTCTGAGACAGGATGTACTTGTGGAAGAATCGGTATATGAGAAGTACCATGGTTAGCAATATGTTGTTGTTGCAGATGGGGTGGTACTTGATTTTGTGATTGTGATCCTGGTGGTTGCATGTGTTGTTGACCTTGCTGTTGTTGTTGTGGATGAGAAGCTGGTATTGGAGCTTGTATTGGAGCTTGTACTGGTGGACCCATTGAGTGTTGTTTACTTGATCCTTCGGTATGTATACATGGAGATGCTTTTTTGCATTCAGAACATAAAGATTGAGGAGTAGGTAAATTATAATTTTTTAATTTCCCCAGTGGATCACCCCCGATACTATAACCTGGTTCTAAATTCACCGGTGGGAATTTACGTCTTGATAATTTTGAATATTTATTAGGTGAAATTCTACCCAATTCATTTTCACCAGATGCATTATTGCCCGAAATCAATTCTTGTTCTATGGAATTTAAATATTGGATAAATTCATTGGCAGCATCAAATGATCTCTTGCTAGTTGAAATCAAACTAATTGCATATTCCATCAACGAATCTTTCAAATCATTGGCTATGGTTCTGATATATTGTTGTTCGATTACTTGTAAAGTACATTCAATTTGTTCCAATTTTTCATTCAACAAGATTGAATTGGAAGCATTGGGGCCATATCTAACTGTTGCATCCTTTAATTGTTTTTCCAATTTACCCTTTTCTTGAAGCAACTTGTTGCGTTTCTTTTCTCGTTCATTAACAAACGATAAACTTAATTTGATGGCTTCGTTTCGATCGTGGAGTTGGGTTTTAACATTGGATTGAACACTCAATAACGTGCTGAATTGCTTTATGTATAATGAACTTTCCAAATTGGGTATATATTGGCCCCAAATATTCAAACAATTATTGAATTCAACTTCTAGATCTCTTGATTTATCATCCATTTGCAAAATGGATTTCAATTTCTTATATAATTTCAGGGATGATACGTAATTACTGGAACTGTTGGTGTCGTCATGTTGTTGTTGTTGCAGTTGTTGATGCAGTTGGGTGGTTGATGTTGCAGTGGTGGTGAAAACAGATGAAACAACTTTATCCAAAACCCGTTGCAATGCAGTGGATGGACGATTCAATTTATTTTGAATGGATTTATTCCCGCTCATGTTTATCAACCACATACATTGAGTTTTGGTTGTAAAAAAAAAAACAAAGATTACAAATAAATCAAACACAAGAACACAATAAAGAGAGAGAGAGAGAGAGATCACCAACAGAAAAAAAAAAGGATTTTCTTGCAACCAATTTTTTCTCCCACTTACTACTTTCACTTTCAAACATTCAAACTATATTTTTGTATATTCTTCTATTTCTTTGATACTTCTTCATCGATATTCAACCCAGTTATATCAGCAATAGATTTCTTCAAAGAATGGGCTGAACTTTCAATTGATTTCTTACCAGTTTCAGTTGTTTCTTCAATTTTATGTGCCAATCCAACGGCACTATTATAGGCAAATTCTTGTTGAGCTGCCAATTGAGGAACATTTTCCTTTTCCAATCTCCAAACAAAATCAGTGGTATTATCAAAAGTTTTAGGTAAGAAATATTTAAAACTTGCCAATCCAAATACAGTTGGGAATGTGACTTTGGCAACAACACCTCTGGTTCTGGCAGCAATAGTACCGGTTAAAATAGCAACCAAGATATATAACGAATTGGGTAAAAGATCTTCAGTTTTGTTATGTAATCCACTCACGGTATTGGTGACTTTTCTTTCGGTTTCATTGTATGTGGTGTATTTGGAATTGATCCAATTGCTAAGATTGTCAATGGTTGAATCTACAGTTTCTCTGACTGTTTTAAAAATACCTTCCGTCGTTTGGGATGAACGTACTGATATACCGTCAATTATTCTATTGGAACCCAACGATTCTAATTCACTGGCTGGAGCGGGAGTAACAGTACCCGGGATAGGCACAACGTCTTCATCATCTTCATAAAACCCACGTCTTTTGGATTCGTTGAGTATGACGGCTGGTTGGGTTGGAATAGTTATTATTGCACCTGCGGTGAAAAGGGGAGTTAATAAACGAATGCCTCTGAACATTTTATTGAGTATGTTCCGTGCTAACAAAGTTAGTTAAGTACTTGATATACTCTCTGTGTTTTTTTTTTCTTTTCTCTTCCACTTGGATTTTTTTCATACCCACTTTCATTTGCTGTGAAAAAATTACTGCAGAAGTACATAAGTGTGCAAAATGGCAAAAAAATTGATAACCATTGCAAATGTCTAAAAAAAAAAAAAATTTCAGTAATGCAGACTTGCCCTCCCATCATCATCATATCTACTATAATCATCATCAAAAAAAAAACCATGCTTAGGCGACAAATAATACTTCGGAATAACCTTCGATTTGTTTGCAATAATAATATAAGATATTACAGTTCCAACTCTTCGCCTGCGAAACATAATAATTTTCAAGATTATGAGTTTTTGAAAGAAGAAAATAGATCACCTAAAGATATAGTCAAAGATTATTTATCCCAACAACAACTAGATGCCTATATCGATCAAGAAGGAATATTGCCTGATCAAGAGATGTCTAAATTCAGAAACAAAGACGGATCATTCATAAAAGGTGACACATCATCTGAGGCAAGATTAGATGATCGCACATTACTTGGGAAACTGGATCATACCATCGCGCAATTACCCAACCGATTAGCCAAAGTTATTGAAAAAAATATTATTAAATTATCCATTCCGGCAAGATTAAAAACAAGAGTGGTTTCCATATATAAAAACTTGCATGATAGTCCAATACAAAAGGCACCAATTACACCATTGGATTGTAATGCACATATTGCAGCATTATTTTTACAAGATTATAGTCATGCTCAACAAGTATTGTTGGAATTAAGAAGAAGAATAGGTGAAGATAAGTTTAATCCTGAAAAGGTATTGGATATTGGATATGGACCTGCAACTGGTATGGTTGCATTGAATGAAATCATGGGTAAGACTTGGGTTCCTAAAGAAAAAGATGCATATATTGTCGGTAGAAAGAATCATGAAATGAAAAAACGTGCAAAGATTATATTGTCAAGACAGTTGAATGAGAATTATTCACAACAAGAAGTGACATCGGAAGTAGAACAGCAAGGAGAAGACGAGGCTGTAAAGGCACAAGCTGAGGAAGAAATGGCAGAAGAAGAACAAATTGAGGAAGAAGAACAAGTTGAGGAAGAAGAATCATTTGATGAATCGGATTATGTTGGACCTATTGATGTTAAAAGATTGAATATTAGAACGAGATTAAGAGATACTTTACCAGTAACCAAGAGGTACGATTTAATTATGGTTCATTCTTCATTATTATCCAAAGAATTCAATTTTCCCAAGGATGTTGATGATAATATTCATATGGTATTGAAACTTCTAGCACCAGGTGGACATATTGTTTTAATTGAACGTGGTAATTCTGTTGGATTTGAAACCATTGCTAGAGCAAGACAAGTTATGATTAGACCAGAAGCATTCAAGCATGAATTGGGTAAAATTCCAAGACCATATATTAAAGGATCCACAGGAAAGCCACAAAAATTGAAAAAAGAATCTCAATTCATAACTAAAGAAGATATTGAATTTGAAGAAGAAATGTTGGCAAAATTAGAATTAGAAGAAGCTATGGAGAAGGCACGTGAAGAAGGTGACAATTTTGAAAAAGATTTGAATGAAAAATTTGGTGAAATTACTGAAGAAGAAATGAAATTTGAAAATGAAGAAGAAATGGAAATATTTGAAGTTGAAACACCAATTGAAGAAATGATTGATAAAATCGACTATCATTTAAGTATTATTGCTCCTTGTCCTCATCATCATAGTTGTCCATTACAATTGGGAGATCCTAAATTTTATAAAATTTCCAATCATAAACATAGAATGAATTTCTGTTCATTTCCTAAAATCGTCAAACGTCCAAGTTATACCATTGAATTGAAAAAAGGTAAGAAATTAGCTGTTGAATGGGATAGATCAGCAGAAGATGGAGTTGGGACAATTTCACGAAATAAGGCCAAAAAATTAGCCGGTACTGGTAGACCAGGAGGTAGAGATACGGAAGGTGGATCTTATTCCTATTTAATTGCAGAAAGAAGTTTGAATGATGTTGAAACGATTAAAAAAATTGAAGAAATGAGATCATTTAATGATAATATAATTGATGAAACCAATGTAACAAATTGGCCACGTATTGTTGCAACTCCACAAAAATTGAAGAAAAATGTTAAATTAACTGTTTGTTCAAATGAAGGTAATATTGAAACTTGGCAAGTTCCTAAATCTTTAGGTAAACAAGTTTATCATGATGCAAGAAAGGCAGAATTGGGTGATTTATGGGCACTTGGTAAAAAATCCAAAATTATTAATAATAAACTTTCTGATAAATCCAAGGAGAAATTGGAAATTTTATACAAGACTAATAAGAAGACATTTTTAAAAGAACAACAAAGAAAGATTTGGAAGAAAAAAGTTGGTACTGATATTAGTGAATTTGATGATGGATTTTTGGCTACTGAAATTATGGCTACACAATTGGAAAAATCTTCGAAATATAAAACACAAGCAAGAAAGGCTAAATTTGTTGAAGATCCTGCTCAATTTGATGGTAATTAGGTTAGCTGGTGTTATTTTGTAAATAAAATATTAAACATTGGGGTGTAACAATTGTAAATAGAGGAAGAATATAAACGACAATATTGGAAGGGTTTTTTTAAAAAAAAATAGATATATATAATTAATATCGTATTTTAAAATGAAATATGCTAATACTCCTATAAATACTACTACTACTACAACTACTACAACTATATACCGCCAAAAATAATGCTAAAAAAAACAAATAAATATCCCTTGGGATAATTTATAATGCCATCATCGAGATGAGTAGAAGAAATGAAATATAAAAAAAAAGAACAGATTAATCAAAACTTTCATGCCCTACTACAAACATTCATTTTTGAACCTCTCCTTCTTCTTTCTGAATTCCATTCCTTCCTTTATCACACATCACTAGACAGAAAAATAACAAATTTTGATACAAATTTTCAAAATTAATCCATCATAGTACTTTTCTTTATCTTTATCCCGATAATGTACTCAAGAATTGAACTTCCCCCCGCGCCTAAATTAACCAACCAATCAATAAAACGTCATTATCAATAATCAAATATCAAATCAAGTTTATTCATTTAACTCTAAAAGAAGCACCTTCAGTGAATTTTGCCTTACCACCAGTAGGAGTACATAATAATGTTGAACATTTATCACAAGAAACAGCAGTTTGTGCATGACTAAATACAGTTTTAATATTAAAACAATTGGGACATTTTATATCAAGAAAATAAGAATTTGGACCTTGTACTAATCTTTTTAATTTATTCTTTTGAGATTCAGAATGTGGATCTGGATGTAATAAATCTTGAACTAAAACCATCTTCAAAAAATAATAATAATAATAATATAAGTAAATGGAAGGAAGGAAGAAAAAGAAAAAGAGGAGTGAAAAATGTGGAAAATGAGGAGTGAGAGATGTCTCCTATTTATAATTCAACTGATTGTGGCAAAAAAAATAAAAAAAACTGTGAGATAAGGCAAAAAAAATCACTTAACTCACGTGACCTTTATATCATTTAGTTGCTTTTTTTTCCTCGGGATAAGCCAACCACAAGTAAAAATTCCCTCACGAGAGAACAAGAACCAAATGAGAACCTTCGAGATAGGTCTAAAGCTGGTCATGGAATGTACTATGAGCTAAGTTAGACGGGTGGCAAAATAACAAAAAAAAAGCAACGAATAACGGTCGGACATGTAAGTCCCCTGAAAGGTACCATAGTACCCTATCAATTGAATAGTTGCCACATTTAAGGCACATTTCCACATACACACACACACACACATACACACAAAAAGGGGGAATTTAGAAGGCAAAAGAAAAGACAAAAAAAAAATAAGTTGGCATTGATTATGAGGTTGTAGGGAATGCCGCAAAACAAATAAATAAATTAAAAAAATTTTGCGTTTTCTATTTGTGGTCCATTAAAATATTCTAGATTCGTCTCATCTCATCTCATCTCATCTCTTAAGGAAACAGCATATCAATGATATCACATGCTAATGGTGAAAATGGTTTTTCGATGTTGTAGAAATTATAAATAGTTTTTTTTTTTTTTTTCGTCGTTTAGTTATTGATTTGACTGCAAAAGGAAATCATATTTCAATGAGAAAAAACTAAACAAAAAAATAAATAAGAATTATTCAAAACAATAACGCGTCTCTTTCTCTGTTTTTTTTTTAGGAATAATGAATCATACGCATGGAAAGATAACTTGTCCATCTTGTATGTATTAATTTCGGAATCTTATTGTTAATTGTTCAGCAAGGCGGTGGGCCTTTGGCTTCATTTTTGCCCGATTAGGCTTCAGTTCACTTTTCAAATGTAATCAAGTATAAATATAAATATTCACATCGAAACACACGTTATACACGTTCCTTCGATGAATATCCCTGAATAAATATATAATAAGCTTTTTGACTAATCTTGGTATTGTTGTTATTGTTATTATTTATTATTCACATATAGTACACAATCTGGAGAGAAAGAATAAAAATGGAGGAGGAGGTGGGGAATTGACAACCAAAAAAGTATAATATAAGATAGGAAAAACTACAATTAGGTTTCTTCGAATACACAAATTAGTTTTGTAATATCGGATTATATAAAAACGAAGGAAGAATATTATATTGGAGATTAGCCATCATCGTCATCATCAGTTCGAGGTTGCGCAAACTGCAATTAGCAACGGTTGATGAGTGATGAACGTGTTATTTTTGTTTGTGTTTTTCTGTCTTTGCGTTTAGCGAAGCACGTATGAATTCTACTACTGATGGCTCTCCGCCTGCGAACGTGTGTAGTTTGGAGTGTGGCGTGTGTGTACGTTTGTATATAAAGTAATGAATGACTACTAAAGTACAGTAAGTGTAGTTTAAAATAGAGTGGAAAACAAACGTTGTTAAGTGTTAGGTTGTTAAGTGTCCAATGTGTATTGGAAAAAGATAATTGAAATCTTAAAATATTATTTGGTAGTCAGTGAGGGGGGTTTTGAGCGTGGTGTGTTTGTAGTTGGTGGGTTGGTGTGTTTGTGTTTGTGTTTGTGTTTGTGTACAGATCAGAATATTATACTAACACAAAATCAAACGAAATTCACCGAGGGAAAGCACACAGTGTATGTGTTGAAGAATGATTATGATTTATGGTTATGATAATTAAATTTTGCATATGGTTATGAATGTTGATTATTGGTTATTGTATTATTATATTGAAATGTAAGTATGCGCAGGAAGATAAATTTTTTTTTAATTCCTGTATGTATTTATGTGTGTGAGGTGGGAAAGGTGGGAAAGGTGGGATTGTTAGATACGGCAGTTACTAGACTAGTATTCGATCTTACATACATACATTAAGATAACAAAGAAAGAAGACTAAAGAAGTGAAATCAAATGCACATCTAAAAAACCATAACACTAAAATTTTTAAAATCCTGCAGTAAACAAAGGGTTAAACTTACTTATTTTATTTTGCAAACTTAACTTTCGTTCTTCATATATAATTGTATGGCAATCCCATACGTATTTCTAAATTCATTCCTTCTCTTATTTTGATTCTTAAGTGTTTTTGTTTTTTTTTTGTTTTTTTTTTTGCAGTTCTCCTCATTTTACAATTATTCACCTTATTACTATACTACACTATACTACACTCGCTATACATACTATTAATTACTCCTTGATTTTTTTTTATCTTTCACCACCAATACACACACACACATTCAACTTTTTTTTAAATAAATCACATTTTTACAACCAATTCTCCCTCCATTTTTTTAGAAACAACTTTTAAGATTTTTTACAACCCACTTTTTCTTCTTCTTTCCATTAATACTGATAATACCCAGATCCAATTAAACCTCCAATCAATCAATCAATCAATCCATTAATAATGAGCAAAGCAACTACCAAATCAAAATCTACCACCTCACTAATTGATACTCCAACTTCCACTACTACCAATTTGCAACAACGTCCACAACTACAACAATTCCCTCCAAAACTTGAATCCCTAATGAAACCAAATGAATTCCAAGATTTCTTGTTTCGATTATTCACTTATACCATCATATTATTACCCACCCTTACTTCAATTCTTTTCCCAATCAGTTCTTCAATATCTACTAGTGAACATGTAGGAAATTTAATCATTGATTTATTAACCGTATTGTTGTTGAGTTTAGTGGTGAAATACACTATGGAATGGCCATATAATTGGTTAAGACAACTACAACGAACCAAAATTACCCTATTGAAAGAAATGAATAAAGAAAATACCGATAGGACAATATTATTGGTTAGAAAAATTTATACTTTTGAAGTAATTGCCTTATTTTCATGTCTAGTTTCTTCAGTTTTCAGTTCGGTATTATTAATTTGGACAAGACAATATACTATTATAGATCAAAAGAGGAAGAAAGTTGTGTTTAATAATGTAAATATTGCCCTTTTACAATTTTGGTCAATTTTTAGAATTATAATTACATTTACTGATAGTTTACAAGAATCTTCATTGAATAGTAATCAATTATATTGGGAAACTCCTCATTTGAATAGTTGGTATCAAGATTTGAAACATTATTTCTTGCCCAATGCAAGTAATCAGATCTTATTGGATCATTTGCAACAACATAATAGACAATTTGATCAATTGAAATTGGATTTAATCAGTTTACAAAATGAAATTGAAGAAAATAATCGAAGAATAATTATAAAGGAAAGATCTCATAAGAGTTCTTTCACTCCTTATCCATTAAATATTTCTTTATCGGCTCCAAATTCTCCAATCCATACCAATAATGATTCTAATGTGTTCAATTCATCACCACTGAATCGAATTATATACCAAAAACCAGTTTCTGCGTCTTCATCCCCCACAACAAAGCGTACTATTACTTCTTCTTCTTCTTCTTCTACTTCCACTTCATCTTCATCGTTAGGAAAACAGTTGGCATCATCACCATTATCCACATTGAATAAGAGATCTTCATTGAATACTATAATTGAGGAAGATGACAATACATTGATTGATGTAACTGAAAATTCATATACAAATTTTGATGAAATTATAACTACTGGAATAGATTTCAATCATAGACCTTCTATTCTTGAAGAACTTGATGCTATTGTTAAAGTTATTTCAAATCAAGGTTCGATTTTTGATATTATTAAACATCCAAATAATTTCTGTCATACAATGATGACAGAATTAGCTCGATTATCTAAACTTCATTTTGAAATGGGTGAATATGAATTTATTAAATTATTTCTTTCTGAAGTTTTTGATAAATATTGTTATGTAATTTATCAAAAAATTCAATTTCAATTACAAGATATTTGGAATTATCCATTATATCATATTAGAAAAGTGGTTATTTATTTTGTTATTAAATTACCCTTGATGATTATTTGGAGTATAATTAATTTGTTAATTTATCTTCCTATTTTTATTATAAATTGGGTAATTATAAAGCCTCATTTACTTGTGTTACGAATTGCATGGGTTATATTGAAGTTTGTATTTGTTCCAGTTGGTCCTGATAATTTTACAACAACAACAACAACAAGAGCAACAACAACATCAAAAGCAACATTGGAATCACAATTGCTGCCAAAATTACTTTCACCATCTACATCACCATCTACATCACCAATTGCGAAATCCAATTTAACTTCAAAATCAAGTTCAATACCTAAAGATAATTTAGAAAAATTTGCTATGAAACCATTTCATTTATCACCAACTTTAAATAATTCAGGAATATTTGAAAATTCAATTAATAAAAATAATAAAAAAAAACCTATAAAACTTTCATTTCCAAAATCACTGCTGTTGATTGATACCACAAATACTAATACGATGAATACAAATATTTCGAATTCTATTAATGGTGGGATAAGAAATCATCGAATGTATCGATATCAAGGAAACAATAATTTTGCAATGTATGATGATTAAGAGAAGATTAAATGTTTCCTTTTTTTTGGGTTGGGTTTTCTATTCGTTTAATTGTTATATTATTGTAAAATTACTTTAGTTTTTGTATATTTTAATTAGTTCGTTTGTTGAAGTATTCTTAAATGTATACACATACAAACAAACAAACAACCATAAAACTTATTCATTTGTCTTTAATATTATTTACATTTATTAGTTTTTTAGTTATATTTTTTTTTTTTGGATTTTTTGGGATCTTTTTTTAAATTAACGAAATAAATCAAACAATGACTTCACATCTTCTTCACCCTATTATTCTTCTTCTTCTTCTTCATATAAGGACTCTTCAAACCTCTTCTTCTTCTTTGTTCACTCACAAATTCACATATTCCTTCTCTCTGATTTATGCATAAATCAGAGTGTGTCCGTGTATCTTATTTTTAGAAACCAGACATGGCATTAGCAAATTGACCAGTATTACCACCATTTTGTTGATATTCAATCATGAATTCTTCCAAAATTGCAAATGTAGAACTAACTCCAACAATAGCAGCCACACCATTACCTACTCCACCTAAAATTTCACCACCAATTGCCAAAATACTTAAAATAAATCCACCACTAACTGAAGCCACGGGAATAACTCTACTTAATTCTTTAGCAATGGAAATATCCCTTTTACCAGATAATGAAATACCTTGATCTTTAAATTGTTTTGAGATATCTTTTGGTGAACCACCGGAAATATAACTCCATTTAAGTGAAAACCAAACCGATAATAAAATGATGGTTAAAGAATAGATTATGGTTTTAATGGGGGATAATAAAGTGGATAAGATTGAATTTGAACTTGAAATATAGTTTAATAAACCTGATGATAAATTTAAATTATTTGATGATGGATTGAGTATATATGAACCAATCCAAGATGTGAATTTATTGGAAATTCCAAATTTTCCAGCAAATGAAATAATCAAATATCCTAAAATTTGAATATTAGCAATCACAGTAAAGGTAAATAATATTGGTAATCCACCAGTATATAATAATCTTATAGGATAAACATTATTCATACCTCTAATTTTAGAACTTCTAATAGGTAATTCAATACGGAAATTTTGTAATAATATGACAATCAAAATACTCAATAATGAAATATAAAATTGGGTTAAATTAGGTAATTGAATTCTTGTAAATGAATGCCAAATTTGAGCCACGGTTTGATTAGGTTTAAAAATTGAAAAATTTCTAAATAAATTCATTAATGCTCCATAACTTTCATATTTATTTGAATTTATAATGGGGAAATTTTCCAATCCTAATAATTTACCAATAAAATCACTTGAATTTTGTATAGCTAAAAAACTCAAAACTCCTGATCCAAAACTATATCCTTTATCGAAAATTTCCACAATTAAAGTAATTATCCATGACCAAACGGTAATTTGTAAAAAAATAATCAAATAAGAACCATAAGGAACGGAATTACTACCTGATTCTAAAATATCATATCCTTTAATTGCATTATCATAATATCCAGAATAAATTAATCCAGCAGCAAAAATTCCACTCAAGATAAAAGCAGTTAATTTTTGTCCACTTTGGAATAATTCACGATCATATCTTAATTTAAAATTAACGTTAATTAATTTCAAACCTGCTAATATTTGCCAAATGAAACCTGAAGTAATCAAAGGTAATAACCCTAATTCAAACAATGTACCTTTATTCATGGCAAATATTGATCGCAAATTATAAAATGGATCATTAATTAAAAATTGTCCATTTGATTTTAATCCATAAATAGGTAATTGTCCTAATAAATAAAGGAATGCTGATCCTACTGTATAAACTATTTTTTCATCAAATGAAATTTTTTCATATGGATATTCAATCTCTGGTAAAATAGGTAAAAAAAATTTGACCAAATCAAGAAGACGAACTGACAGTTAAGTTGTTAGTAAATAGAAAACTAGACTAATATTGGATGGAATTGATGATTTGTTTTGAAATTGTGATAAAATTGTTTTACATACATCCACTCATGGTATTGCTTAATTGGTTCTTTGCGGGAGGGAAGGAAAGATTTACAAAAGGGTGAATGTGGATGTAAGAGAAGATATCTTTCTTTTGGGATCTTTTGTTCGCTTTTGGTTCACACTCTCTCTCCTCTCTCTCTAATAAAAAAAAAAATTTTTTTCGTTGCAAAGAAATTGTCGAAAAAAAAAAAACGAAACTTTCGTCGATCGTCGTCCGTTGAAACTGCGGCGGGGGCGGCGGGGGCGGCGCTGGCTAATTAATTGGCACCAAGTAATATTAAATTAAAGTAAATTAAATTAGGATGTGAAGAGTAAGAGGAGAAGACACGGCAAACACACAAAATATTAACAAATTACCCTTTTTCATCTGATAAGCACAAATATCAACTAGCAAAAAGTAGATACATTATTAATATTAATAAAACATACACTAATCCTACATAAAATTAACCAATGAACCAATGAACCAATTAACCAACCATTCTATTAAATAAAATTAAAAAAAACTATCATGAATTTGTTAATCAATTAACCAATAAACCATAATATGTCAACTTTGGAAAACTTTTTTTTTCATATATCGTTCCAATTAGAACCACTTCCATAACCTGGCCCACCACACATAATCAAACTTGAACCACCTCCACCTGTAGTATCAGAAAATGAAACTGGTTCAACATAAGTATTATCAACCACCCTTTTGTCATTCTTTGTTAAATAATTGATATAATCTGTAGTACCAACATTGAATTTTCTATGAAGGAATAAATCATTTTGTTGTTGTTGTTTATATTCTTTTAATAATAATACTCGATAAAGAATTTGATCAAATATTATCGATGATGAACAACTGTTATTGTTAGTGTTGTTATTGTTGGTTTTATTTAATAGATAACTTTTAATATCAATCATTTTATGAAATTTTTTAAATTTGGCAATGTCTTCTTGATCCAAATATTTGAATAAATAATCTCCATAAAATTCTTTTAATAATGTCTTACTTTCTTCCAACAGTGTGATTGGAAGTTGTTGAGATTGCGGTTGCGGAAGTGATTGTGGTTGTTGTGATTGTGGTTGTTCAGTTTCATCTAATTCCCAACTTGCTACTCTTTCATCGATTAAATGATGTGAAGTAGATATGACATTTGAAGTGTACCATGAATTTATCTTATTAGATAAATTATCCCTATCAATTACATCAGTTCTATTAAGCTCATCTTTATCTTCCATCAGTTGTAAATCATGTTCATCTCTTTCCTCGTCGTTATGCTCCTCTTCTTCATCATCATCATCTTCATCTCCATCGTCTTCTTCTTCTTGACTTTCATCTTCTGTGTCTGATTTATATTCATCTTTTGATGTATTTGTAAGTGAGAGTATATCTGATTTAGTTTGGATTGACTTGGGATTAAACAAAACATACAGGGAAGCTTCATCTAAAATTTCCAATTCATCATAATCAGATAAAATACTTGATGTGGCGTCGTAATTTTGTCTTTGTCTTTGCCTTTGAGGCTGTTGCTGTTGCTGTTGTTGCGGTGGTTGTTGTTGCAGTTTTTGATTCATGGTTTTAATATTGAATAAACGTAAGTTGGGAATAGGTGGCATAATCTGATGAAATATAGACTTCTTAAAAGTATAAGTGAAAGAACAAACTCAAAATATAGAAAACAGAGAAATTAAGTGTGGTTGGATATGATGATGATGTTGATGATATCTCGTTTTATATATATTTGTTATCGTCTTAACAACTTAGGTAAAATATAGCAACACAAAAAAAACTGTGTGAGTGATTGGGGGGCATCGTGACTCTCTTACTGTGGTTGGGTGTGGTAAGGGAGTTTGGCGAGAGAGATAACGCGAGAGAAATTCCGATTTCGCTCAAGCTAGAACAACAATAGAAAAAAAAAGAAACGGGTGCTGTGTTTCATTACGGTGGTGGCGTGTCGTGGACGTGGACGTGGACGTCGACGTGGAACTGGACGTGGCACTTCCGAACAACTACACAATTAGGGAGGAGGCCCTAATAATAAAAATGTTACCAGTGACGTAAAGTTCGTTCTATTTGATTGTTGGTTTTTCCGTTTGTTTGTTGGGGGGAAACTATCATTCTCTATTGAATATTTGTAACCAAAACGCAAGAGAGGAGAAGTGACATGAGAGAAGTGAGATGGGAAGAGAGGGGAATGAAATCATAAATAGAACCCAATTACGATTTGTAATAGTAACTGTGTAAACTGTTATTTGTAGGATGGTTATATTTTTCGGACTTTGGTTGTTGATGTTAATTATAAGATTAACTTTTTCAACAATTATCTAATCATCTCATTATTCCATTTTTCGGAAGGTCTATATACCGGTAATCGGCTCACTACTTTGTCAAACCCCCCCCCCCCCGTCATCACCCGTCATCACCCGTCATCTTCATCTGTCATCATCACCTGTCAATCACCTGTTTCTTCCGATGTTTTTAAAAAAAACGGTTAGGTTACATAAAATAAATAAAAAAAAAGCTTTACTAAAAATAAAAATAAACCGGCCTTCAGATTATAGAGAAAGAATTGGAAAGAAATTTGCCACCTTTGTTGAGTCACGTGGTATTTTGCACGTGATATATGTGCCCGTGCGACATATCTGGTGAATGGCAAAGAAGCACATCAAAGATGAACGATATTATTCTACAAAAGAGTTATATACGTTACGTGTTCAAATTGTATATAGAAAGAGAATCTAAAAGTGTTGTTTGGTGAATAGGATAGATTAAAATAACAACGTTTTTTTTATTATTCTTGATGATCTGGCATTCCCCCTAAAAATCATCTAAAAATTCTTACATCAAACTCATTCCATTCAGAAGGAAGATCTGAAAATAACAAACCAAAACACAAGCAATAAGTAATGTTCTAATGATAATAATACGTGTTAGTAAACTTGTAATTGAATTGAAAATGAAAAACTAAGATATTCCCTTTAAAGAAAAAGGTAAGGTTCAGATAGGGGTGAAAGACTATTTTAACACTAATGTTTTTTATATGCATCATTTTTTTAAATTAAAAAAAATAAGCCAATAAAAACATATCATCATAAAGAATTGGTATGTGTGTATGGAATAACTCAGAATCCGTAATTTTGAAATATAGAACATACCTGTTTGGTAGAATAAAAGATTTACTTCTTTTAAAGTGTTGAAAGAAGAATGGTTTAAAAAAAAGAAGAAAAAGGAAATAAAAAAAAATTTTCACTTGTACATCTTTCTCTGCCTCAATGACACATTTTTGGGTTTTTCCGCTGATCAAATAACGTAATGTAATGCAATGTAATCGTATTATGTAATCACTAAGAAGAGTTAGTGAGAGATTTGAAATTTTTTTTCATACGTCAGTAATTCACTCACTCAGTTACAGTATGGGTGGGAATTTGAGGGTCAACAGAAAAAAAAAAAAAAAAAAAAGAATATAAATATCTTTCCAACATCAATAAAAATTTAATTTCAATTGAAATATTTCAATTTACATTATTATCAACAAAATAATATACAATATGGCTGTTAAAGGATTAGGACAAATCGATCAAAAATACAATGGTATGTTTATTTCACCTCAATTCCTCCGTCAAAATAATAGTTCCCACTTTACTAACTTACCTTCCCGCTTTTCTCCACAGGTTCAAATTTAAGAATTGGTATTCTTCATGCTAGATGGAATAAAAAAATCATTGATGCATTAGTTGCAGGAGCCATCAAGAAATTAAAAGAATTAGGAGTAAAAGAAGAAAACATTATCATTGAAACCGTTCCAGGTTCATTTGAATTACCATATGGTTCAAAATTATTTGTTGAAAAACAAAAAAGATTGAATAAACCTTTGGATGCAATAATCCCAATTGGTGTATTAATTAAAGGTTCCACTATGCATTTTGAATATATTTGTGATTCAACTACTCATCAATTAATGAAATTGAATTTTCAATTGCAAATTCCAGTTATATTTGGTGTATTAACTTGTTTAACTGAAGAACAAGCCGAAGCTAGAGCTGGATTAATTGAAGGTAAAATGCATAATCATGGTGAAGATTGGGGTGCTGCTGCCGTTGAAATGTCCCTTAAATTTAACTAACTAACTAGGTGTTTAACTAACTAGATGATAGATGTTGATTATTATTATTATTATTTTTATATATTGAGTCACGTGATACTACAGTGTTTGGACTGGCCCAAAATGTGATTTAAACTGTTTAGTAATATTTACGATATCAATATATGACTTAAGAGCCCTATACTAATATTCTAATGGGTAAATAATTACTAGACCTAGGGTTTTGAAACCGTATATTTGGCTTAATAAGTGTAAGAGCAACTATAGAAGAAAAGAAGTGATACTCTAAAAGATACCAAATAAACTGGGATTGGACATGAGTATTTTTTTTGGAATTGGTGGATACACGTCTTTACCTTACGCTTACAATTGTCTTATTATACAGTCTTTTTCCTTTTTGTTTGAACTAGTGACCAAAAATACTTGAACCAGCGCGACAAAATTATTTAAATCAATGAAACAAAAATTTGTCAACCAAGGCAGACAAAATTGTTTGAACTGTTGTGGTAATATTTTTGAACCACGTGACCACTATTTTCAAACTAAGGCGGTCACATTTATTGCAACCAACACTAGAC
>JAJLZW010000131.1:0-31305 GCA_030572435.1 Candida labiduridarum | reverse complement strand
TTGTTTTTTGGTGTTTGATCTACGAAGAGAAACACGGCTTCTTGCCTGTGATTCCGATTTCTTGGCAATGGAAACGAATCGAGAAAAGAAAGAACCTTTACCAACCGTTGGATGCTCCTGAAGTTGGTGTTTTAGAAGAAGTAAGAGAGAGTATGGATTCGTTGAATTCCGAAACACCTCTCCAACGTAGTTAAATAGGGCTTACTGTTAAAAAGTGGGCATTGTTGTGGCGAAACTTAATTATACGATAGCTATTGTTTTATTGAAACTTTATTACCTTAAAATCTATACTGAGTAACTTAGTGAATAACAGCTCGAAAACTGGCTCAGCCTGAAATGAAGCAAGAGAATCCTGATGTGAACTGGTTTGTAAAGTATTCATGGAACCAAAAAATTTTCAGTACAGTCCGACTTAACGCACCATTGCTTGGCGTCTAAATTTAGCTTCCTATTCAGTACATCTGCTCAAATTCCCTTCAACTTCAGTTCCTTCAGCACCACATGAGTCAGTATTACATTACATTTCGTATCGATACACCTCAAACTTCGTGCAGTGTGTGAACATCTATTATTGGTCGTCTACGGTTGTAGCGCCCTGTGCGTGTGGCAGAGGACGTCTACAGGGGGTCCAAATCAGACGGTGGCACGTCGCGCTAAAAAATAAAACCTAAAAAGAAAAAAATAACAAAGCAACAGACAACAACAGGAAAAATTTTTTTATTGCTTTTTTCGTCGATTTTGTGCAACCGTTTCACCTAAAAGAACACCTTGATTTTCGTCTGTTCTGTCATTGATAATGTAAGGAGAATTTTTTTTTTAATTTTTCGATATTCCTTTCGACTTACGGCTAATCTTTTATCAATTACATCGATACACATATCTTTGCTGTACTATCAATTAAACCACAATGTCAGTTGCTCCTAGTAGTGTCTCGACATCTACAATTATCTCAACGTTAGTTGCGAATTTGGCATTGTTTGGTGTGTTTGTCGGGGGCTTTGTTCTATTGAGGTTGAAGTTTAAACGTATTTACAGTCCCAAATCGTCCTTTGATCTTGTCCCTGAAGATAAGAAACCCGAACCATTGCCAAAGGACCCATTTCGATGGATATTTATAATATTGACCAAACCAGACTCCTTTTTTTTACAACAGGCTGGTCTTGATGGGCTTGTGTTTTTACGATACTTGAGAACATTTGGATTATTGTTCTTGTTTGGGTTGTCTTCCTATGTGATTTTACTACCCATAAACGCCACTCATGGTAATAATAACGAAGGGTTTGATAAGCTTTCCATTGCAAATGTTAATGCACCAAAGCGTTACTATGCTCACGTTGTAGTGGGGTTCATTTTCAATTTTTTGACAATTTTCGTTATTTACAGAGAATTGTTCTTTTACAATTCCATCAAAAACGTCGTGTTGGCTTCCCCAAAGTATGCTAAGAGACTTGCATGTAGGACTGTCCTTTTCCAGAGTGTGCCTGATGCTTTGTTAGACGAAAAGCAAGCGTTTAAAATATTCAATGGTGTTAAAAGAGTCTATGTTGCTAGAACAGCAAGAGAGTTGGAAAATAAAGTTGCAGAAAGAGCTGCGATGGTTCAAAAGCTAGAACATGCCGAGAATAAATTAATGAAGTTGGCTGTTAAAAGCAAAATGAAGGCTGACAAGAAAGGAATATTACTTGAACCAGTGGATGAAATTAGTTCATATGTCAGTGAAAAGCAAAGACCAAAAACCAAAGAAAAAGGATTCTTTTCTTCCAAAGTGGATACAATTAGATTTTGTCAAGAGAAAATACCAATTTTGGACAAAGAAGTGAAAGCGCTTCAAAAGAAGTTCAGACACTCAATGCCACTTAACTCCGTATTCGTTGAATTTGAAAACCAATATTATGCGCAAATTGCGTATCAATCCACAGTTCACCACAGTCCAATGAGAATGTCACCTGCATTCATTGGTCTTTCTCCAAAAGAAATCATTCATTCCAATTTAAGAATGTTTTGGTGGGAAAGAATTACAAGAAGGTTCTTAGCATTTGCAGCTGTTACAGCATTGGTTGTCTTCTGGGCTATCCCAGTAGCTGGTGTGGGTACCATATCAAATATCACATTCTTGACAAACAAATTGCCATGGTTGAGATGGATTTTGAAAATGCCAAAGGCCCTATTAGGTTTGGTTACTGGTTTGTTGCCAACCGTTTTGCTTTCCTTGCTCATGTTCTTATTGCCAATGATAATTAGAGTTCTTGCAAGAATTTCAGGAGAAGTTTCGACTGTTGGTGTTGAGATGTGGACCCAAAGCGCTTACTTCGCCTTCTTGATGGTTAATGGTTTCTTGGTTACCGCGTTAGCTTCTTCTGCAACTGCAACAGTTACCGAAATTATTGAAAAACCTACATCTGCTATGAATATTTTAGCAAGTAAGTTACCATTATCGTCCAATTTCTACATTTCCTACTTAGTTCTTCAAGGTTTTTCCATTGCAGGAGGTTCTTTGTTCCAGATTGTCGGTCTCTTTTTGTATTATATTTTGGGAACTATTTTTGACGACACTGTTAGAAAGAAGTGGAGTAGATTCAGTGGGTTGGGTTCTGTGTCATGGGGTACTGTTTTTCCAATTTTCACTCAGTTGGCTAGTATTACATTGGCGTATTCCATTATATCACCATTGATTCTTATATTTGCATGTGCGTCGTTCTTCTTGATATATATTGCTTACGCACATAACATTACCTACTGCTTTGTTGAGGGACCGGACGCTTATGGTAGGCATTATCCACGGGCACTTTTCCAGACATTCTGCGGTTTGTATTTGAGTGAAGTTGTTCTTTTGGGTATTCTCGCTGTTGGTAAAGGTTGGGGTCCTGTTGCTTTGCAACTTGTTGTTTTGTTGGGAACTGTTTTTGCACACATTCATCTTGGATGGGCATTTGATCACTTGCTTCGTGCTGTACCTATCGATGTCATGAGACCACTTGATGGGGTTTCCAACACTTCCTCTTTCACGGGTCCAACAGAATACGAATGCAAAGTGTTGAACAAGCAAAAAAGACGTGACAATTTCGAAAAGGCGTACAAAAAGGAACAACAGCAAGAGGATAGACTTAAAGCTGAACTTAAATCCCAGTTGGACTCGGATAATGATCAAGAAGCGACGATTGACTCTTCTTCCGTGGTGCCATTATTAGCTGATCGTGATTTCAAGTCGACAAAGGCCGACAACTTCCTTGTCAGATTCATAAGACCAGATGTGTATTTGAATTTCCGTTATGCCAAAAGAGTGTTACCTTCTGCATTCAATGTTGAACCGGATGTGGTAGATAACAAACATGCTTATGATGCCCCCGCAATTTCTACTAAATGCCCTGGCGTCTGGTTCCCCGCTGATCCGATGGGTTTAAGTGAGATTGAAATTGAACAATTGTCACCGATTGTTGATATCAGTACTGATAACGCAACGTTCAATTCCAGGGGTAAAATAGTATTCCTTGGTAAACCACCAAATTAGATTAAAGAGTTTTATAGATTTTATAGTGGATATTTTTAGTTTGATTAGATATTTATTGCTTTGTAATTGTAGTATGTTTCGTGCGGATGCCAGATGTTCATCTTAGCGGGAGGCAGTGGTAAATGCGGAGAATACCAAGTCGTGCGGCATTGCTACCAATTTTCTGTTTCACTGGATTGAATAATTTCTTTTCATATGCCGAGGTAGAGATTTTTTTCACTATTGTTGACAATCTACCAATCCACACTAATCACAAATCACACATAAATCAACAATCCGGTTTTTCCCTTCCTTTCCTTTCTTTTTAAAATGTCACTTTTGATAAACTTAATGAAGCAACCAACAAAGGCATTGGGAAGTGCTGTGAGTAGATTAGCATTAACCAATCAACATTTGCTAATGTCAAGATGTTCCTCATCTTCCTCCACCACTTCCACTTCATCCTCCATTAAAATACCAGATATCATTCCTTTCAACCAGGGCACCAAATACACACCCGACTATGCGAATTATGCAACAACTCCCCACGGCAAAGTCGTCTCTTATTTCCATGATATTGCCCTTGATCTCAACAAAGAAACCAAAGAAGCCAATATCGTTATAGAAATCCCTCGCTGGACCAATGCCAAATTCGAAATCAGCACGAGTTTACCAGGAAATCCAATTGTTCAAGATACCAAAAAGGGAAAAGTCAGATTTGTGAAAAACTTATTCCCTCATCATGGATATATTCATAATTATGGTGCATTTCCGCAAACTTGGGAAGACCCAACCACTAAACATCATGGATTATTGGGTGATAATGATCCTGTGGATATCTGTGAAATTGGTTCCAAGATACTATCCACCGGTGATATCAAGAGAGTTAAGATATTGGGATCATTGGCATTGATTGATGATGGCGAATTGGATTGGAAAGTGATAGTGGTTAATGTGCAAGATCCATTGGCTAAAGAAGTAAATGATATTGATGAATTGGATAAAAAATGCCCTGGGTTGTTGGGTACTACTAGACAATGGTTTAGAGATTATAAATTACCTGATGGGAAACCACAGAACGAATTTGCATTTAATGGAGAATATAAAACCGCGCAAGAGACGGTGGAGATTATAGACCAATGTAATCAAAGTTGGAAACAATTGATTAACGGCGAAATCAAAAGTGAAAAAACACCAGATGTTACTAATACTAGTGTTAAATCCCTGCCTGGCTATACTGACAATATTGTAGTAGAATTGAATAATCCGGCTAAAAAGAACGCTGTGATTCCTATAGAAGTTGAACAAAACTATTATATAAAGACAGAATAGAAAATTCAATTTTCATTTATGATCTAAATCTCCTTCATTTGAATATAGTATTTCAATGTAATTATTCTATTATGATTGCTCAATCAACTAAAGTAGTCTTTGAAATCTCTAATTTCGTCAACCACATTCTGGACAAATTTATCAAACGATTCACCTCCTTGGTGTATTATAAGTTGCTCTTCCATACTGCTTGGACTGATTTTGGAGCTCAAAAATTTTGGATGCTTCAACAAGTTTTCTATGCCAACAACAAAGTCATCTCTTTTGGCCTCTGAGTCTAATCCAGGCAACACTCTCATATCAACATTGTCGTCAGCATTATCACCATCGACACTTTTCAAATATACACTGACATCCATGGTCTTGAGTAGATCGTAAATTAATAATATTTCACTAGTCTCTGCAACCAATCCAGTGGAGATTTTGATACTTGCAGTATTTTGCGACCAACTTTCAATGCAAAATTGTGTTTGCTTACCGAATAACTGCAAGGCGACGCAAACTTCCGGAACAACAGAAGCACCCAATTTGAATAAACTGGTAATAATAATAGGCAAGATACCATTCGTCCATAGTCTGTGATATGGAGCGCCTTGACTAATGGAAACACCACTCGCTCTGATTGGTTGCGAAATAGGGCTTTCTAACAAAACAACGAATAATCCAGATGAAACAATTTTTTCAGCAATAACTTGTACCGTCATTAATTCCAATAAATACATTAAACTCAACTGCGCAAAGATAAACTCATCATTAACTTCAATCGAGTGGGAAAATGAATAAAGGTTCAATAATGATTTTATAGTTCCGTGTTGTTTAATTGACACAGCCATATCTTCATGCAACATCGATCCAGCTTTAGCTTTTACGAAAACTTTCAATATTGACAAAATAATCATCAAATCGTCTATTCTTTCGTTCATTTTGGTTGACTTGAATCCCTTTTGGGTTCTTGAAAGGTATGCATCATTTTGGATTTCAATGAGCAATACCTTGGTACCCTTTGTAACGATATTATTAAACAAATCCCTGAATAAACTCAAATATTCAGCCAAGATTGGTGAGTCACTTTTAATCAAATTCAAGACACAATACAAAAGCTTCAATAATGGTTTGTAGTAACCCTTGGATTCGGCCAAATCTGTAAAAAAATTCATGCTACCGGAAGACAATAATGTGGAACTACTCTTGATGATCTCAAATACTTTTCTGTCATCTGCGTCCTGTGCTTTCGTTTTTGAAAAAAAGTTATACGTCAAAAAGAACGCCAATTCTATTCTTTCACAATAAATCGATTTGAAGTTGCACGTTGGAATTCCTTCACTGATGTTTAATTTTAGTAAGTAATTGATGAAATCCAAGACTCGTTCATGCAATGTCCCTTCATATCGTCTGCAGAAACTTGTAGTTAACGCACCAAAAGATTTCGCGCTAGACAATTGAGAATTCAAGTATTGTAAATTAATACTGGATGCAATAACTTGTTCTCGTATCTGTGACCAATCCAGTTCATTCTTAAACAATGAATCCATGAGCGCCAAGTTATAAACCGAAGTAATTCCAAATCTATTCCTCTTTGTTAAACCGCTTGTAAAATGAGATAATTTAAAACCTGGGAATGCATTTTCAAAATTGATTTGCAAGTTGGAGTCGAGGCTTGGTTGATAGTTGGTAATGGAAAACTTGTTTTTGGCAAGATCAATGAATTCATCAGAGTCAATAAAATCTATGATTTCTTTCTTGCTTTTTTCATTTCTTGTGGAAAACAAGTAAAGGGCCAAGATTTCCGCAATCTTGGAAACAAGCTTCAATTCGTAGCATCTACTGATGAAACTTTCCGACGAGTCAGGTGGATCCAAAATCTGCAACTTGACACGGCTAATTAAGGTTTTAATAAATTCTTCATCATGTTCGCTTTCCTTGACAGTGCTCCAGGAATTACATGCCAAGGCAATAGCATCAACCAAATGAATACTAACTGAATTTGGGTAATATTTCATGTCCCTGATATTCTTCTTCAATATCTGCAACAACGAGATTTTGGCGTCGACAACTTTGGCATCTTTTTTAATAAATTCCCCAAGTACATCTCTACCAGTTATAAACAAAACTGCAAGCCCTTCTTGTTTTCCATTCATAACAGCACAGATAAAATCGTACAATGAAATTTTCATCTTGTAGTCGTCAAACGAATTGTCGAGATCTGCAGCCAACGAGTGTAACAATACTTGGGCTTTAAAGTTACCCAAATGTGACAACAAAGAAGGTGTTTGTTCTTCTCCCCAATTACCATTTGTTAAACTAGTCAAAAGATCTAATATGTCCTTTCTCACCGACTCGTATCTAGAATAAGTAGAAACCAAATCAGAAGCTTTTGTAAACAACTTCTTCTCAAAAGACAGTGGTTTCATGTCCAAAGAAGATCTTATGGCTATGATTAATTGTGAAAAGGAAAACGCACAACGAATCCAGTTATTATGCCAGACAAAGGATACGTCAGTTAGCTCGTACAATTCCAAACCTTGGGAAAGATTCTCAATCATGGTGACTATTGGAGCACCAGCTCTTGAACATGCTTCATCTGGTGTTAGGAACGTATCCAATATATGTTGTGCAGCATCAGCAAAAACTTTGGTCACTTTATCCTTTGCAGGCACGCCCTCATCAACACCATAGACGCTAGCCAATATGGTAGAAAATACATCCAATATGAAAACTCCAATCTCCAATTTTTCGTATTGTTGATCATACCTACAGTAAGCAAATGTTTCAAACAAATCCACTAAGTGGCCAGCAAACTTATGCATGATTATACTTTTAGATTTCGGCGGGTAATCTTGGTCCAAGGTCAAACAATTCTGGGTCAACGCCTCGGCCAATTTGATTAAAGAAATGGTGAAACTGTAATCCCCATTTACCATTTCCACAGCACCGAAAATAACTGATGCTAAACCTTCTTTTCCGTGATTCGTTAATAATGCAGACTTGGACAAATACGGCCATATTCTGTATGATAGGAATGGCATTAAGTTGGTCAATAAGTTAACAACAGACACCAAAATTCTTACATTTCTTAAATGCAAACCTTGTTCCAAGAGTCTCAAAATCACTTCCATAATATCAGAGTCATCTGTGTATGCGGACATGGCTTCCAATACCAGTTTTGTATCATCTATGCCATTGTCAAGAACAACTTTGTTTAATAAATTCAATATATTCACCACCAAATCAACGGTGACAACATCGGAATTATTGAAAAGTTTGGAAACATTTTGCAAGACACGTCCTAAGAATGCCCATCCGTTGTAGTCATACAAAAATGTAACTAATACCTCACTAGGATCTGCGGACGGTAAAAGTTTGGCCTTGGTACCTGCACTCAACACCAAAGACAATTTTTTGTTAGCCTCGAATGGAGGGTACACATCAATGTATTGGGTGGTCTTAACTAATTCGGTGTTTTGATCATCGATTTGATACATGTTGTTAAATTCATCCTTCTTGAAGACTTGAATGTATGATTTTAAATCGTTGAACTCGTGCAATGCAAAATTACCATTGATTGATGCCAATTGAATATATGGATTTAAGATTAGTGGGAATTTGGTACGTGCAATAATTATAGCATTCGTTGTGGCCTTGTTTTCAAAGAATCCTTCGATGACATGATTTGGACAGTTACTAATGACACTCGCAATAGCATCGGTGACTTCCGGTGTAAGAGTGACTAATGGCATACTGGCGATAATCAAAGATGACAAAATTCCAGAATATAACTTATCAAACTTTAACAATTCATTAAGTTTCTTTAGCGAGATGAAAACACTCAAGTCAATGCATCGTTGGTTGATAATATTTATAAGGTTTTCCAAATGATCGAAACTAAAGTTTTTTAGAAAATCTTTCGAGTTGGCCAAAGACGGATATTCTTGTAAGAAATAGAATTTTCTCAACAATATGATCGACCAACCGTATAAAACAACCGAATTGGCATTCGAAGTATTGGCAATGGTATCATTTATGTACGTGAAAACATCAATATTTGCCATTAATGTATCATCAGATGACTTTTGATTAACGGTATCGAAACTGCTGCCCAAATCCAAATACTGTATACATAATATAGTAAACAACCCTTGAATAACCGAAAAGGATTCGTGATATTTGATGGAGGGTCCCAAGACGAGTGCAAAATTGGTGTCTCTCATTACTTTGAACCATTCCTGGATGGATTTACCTGTCACGTTTGGGTTCTGAACAGATAACTCTATTAAAACTTTTGAAGCTTCTATGCAAAATAAAATGGTTTCATTAAGAATAGTGGTGTCAATGTCTTTGGTTAATCCAGTGACGTAATTCTTTTTGATTAAGTATTGGGTAGTTTTGTTGATTGATTCGATGAGTGATGGAAGATAATCTTTGGACAAGAAAATCTCTTTGCCTATATTTTGAATAGTAGAAGTTGCATAGGTGTTTGTTTTGTTGTTCAAAAGTTCAGTTACGATTCGTAATACGATTCTTCTTTCTCTTAAAATCTTGCCCATGTACAATTTCAATCTCTTGTTTTCGTAGTGTTTCTCATCGTGCAATTTGCTCTTGATTGTTTCGGATTTTGAAGTAGTCACCTTGATAGGAATTTTTTTATTAGTTTGGCATATAACTCTTACCACTTCCTTGACATCCAAGTGTAACAATTGCGATATAACCTTTGCATCTTTGATATTTTGTGGAGTTATGTTGGTGTATAATACACTTCTAAGTGATATTTCTTTGGTGTCGTCATTCAACAATTCCTTCCGTTGATCTGAGGTAAACGGTGATGGGCCCAAGAAGACTTTGTTGTTTAATAGTAAGAACTCATCTAGGGCATCGGACAAGTATGGATCCTGACAATCTCTTAACAAAGTCAAAACATTATCAAATGTCCAGTATTGGGTCGGCTGTATAGGCTTTAAAGGCAACTTGTGTTTCCCATTGTCTTGTTTTTCTGATGGATTTCCCAATTGGACTGCTGCTGTGGGCATGGTAGGAAATGATGGAGGTCCTAGTTGTCCGTGGTATGTTGGTTAATGAATTGCTAGTAGTTGCGCTGCTCTTCTGGTTGTACCAACAGCGCAAGGAAAAATTTTCGGACGGTCGTGTTTTGATTTTCTTTTGGTCTTTTGGCTGTCTGACTGTCTTTGGTTGTCTTTGGCTGTCTACCATTGTCTTTTTTTTTCTGCTGTTTGGCAGATCTTTAAATTTTTCAACTATTCTAATATTGTATCATACCTAGCACTGTATTCCACCACATCCCACCCCACGACATGTCGATCTCTCCTTTCATTGTCAGTGCCCCTGGGAAGGTTATTATCTTTGGAGAACATTCAGCGGTTTATGGGAAACCAGCCATTGCTGCAGCTTTAAGTTTACGATGTTATTTACTTGTATCTCCATCAGTCGATACAAACACAATAAGATTAGAATTTCCAGATATCAACTTGGACCATTCTTGGAACATCAACGACATACCTTGGGATGACATCAAACCGTTCATCAAATACGACTCCAACAACAAACCCCAAATTCCTTCTGAATTGGTTCCTGAAATTGTTGACAAATTATCTCCATTATTAACTCGTTTCGATAACAAAATGCATTATTATGCATCGTTCTGTTTCCTTTATTTACTCGTCAATTTATGTGATAAAAACACCCCAGGTACAACTTTTATAGTAAGATCCACATTGCCAATTGGAGCTGGATTGGGATCATCTGCATGCACATCTGTATGTTTATCAGCCGCATTAGCATTATTAGGTGGCTGGATTAATAAACCTGCTATTTCCGCAAGTGAAAAGTTTCTTAGTGAAGATATACCCGACTTGGAATTTGTTGACAGGTGGTCTTTAACCGGAGAAAAATGTTTCCATGGAAATCCTTCAGGTATTGATAATGCAGTAGCTACGTTTGGAGGTGCAGTCATGTTTCAAAGAACTTCCGCACCAGAACAACCTTCTATTCGAACTAATATGAGAAACTTCCCAGCTATAAAATTGTTGCTTACAAATACCAAAGTTCCAAAGAGTACTGCCGATTTGGTTGCTGGAGTTGGTAGATTAAATGCGGAATTCAATTCGATATCAACATCAATCTTAACAGCAATGGAGCACTTAGTTCAGGAAGCTTACAAAGTGATGATCACTCCAGGATTTGGCAAAGAGGAAACCAGCATATTGCGTAAATTGGTCAACATCAATCATGGTCTATTGGTAGCGTTAGGAGTGTCTCATCCTTCCCTAGAAACAGTCAAGATAATTGGCGACAAACACAAGATCGGTGCCACTAAATTGACAGGAGCAGGTGGCGGAGGATGTGCCATTACTTTGGTGAATGATGATGTCGAAGAGTCTGTCATACAAGAGTCCATTGAAGAGTTTGAACAGGAAGGATACGATAGTTTTGAAACTTCCTTAGGTGGTAAAGGTGTTGGTGTTCTCTTCCTGGAGGACGTTTCGGATGATACCAAATTTTCCCAATCCCTGTTCAACGGTTACCCCGATCGTGCAACGATTGAAAATGCATTGGGTATGTCGACTGTGGACCAATGGAAATTTTGGTGATCGAGTAAATTAAAATAGAATGCATTACTATACACAAGTATATTTTATAACGAAAAACAAAAACGTACTTTTCTTGACCTTTGTATTTAAATACCTCTATTGAATTCCACTTCAGTAATCTTATTACCATCTTTGTCTTTTAAGTCATGGAACTTGTCTTCCAATTTGCTGACTGGTAATGCTCTTCTTTGTGGGAAGACACCCAAGGCAAATGGTAAGGCAACCAAAGAAGTGACAAAGATCAACCCTATGTTGGCCAAAGTTTCTATACCTTTTGATTTTCCTTTCAAGAATCTGGATCTTTGTAATCTGACCAAAATCAATGGGGGCACCACCATAACGGGAGTAGCATTTATGACTCTACTGGCAGCAGTTTCACCAACGGCATACCATGCAGCAGTTTTTGAAATATCAACTTCCTCTCCCTTTTTATCAAACACCGTGATACCTTTCTTCAATTCTTCACTTCTCATCAAGAACACATTAACCACACCCGCAGATACAACAGCGGCAAAAGGAACCAATCTACCGAGGATCATTCTTGTGTGAGGTTTTAATGATTTCAATCGTGGCACCAAGGAGTTCAATCCCAAGGCAACCGTACAAGAAGCAGTTACCGCCATGGTATAATTGGTGATGATTTGTTTGGTGGTCAAAGGATGGGATTTATTGGCATTAGCGGTATTTATAGCCACGTTTAAGGACTGATTAGCAATTTGCCAAAACAAAGTACCCGCAGTTCCTAAATTTGGAGTTAACATACCGGCAGTAACCACAAGATTTGACAAAACACATGAAGACATTCTAAATGGCAAGAAAACGGTCTCTCCAGTATCTGGATGTAAAGTAGAATCTAAGATTTTCTTAGCTCTCCATAATTCAGGAGTCATCTGGGCAGTAACTCCGTTCTTGTAATCCCAAACCATTCTTTTGGCCTTTTCAATATCACTGGAGGTGTTTAATAACATGGTGGGATCGGAAATTTCTGCACAATGTTTCACTCTTCCCCAATAAGAAGATAAATCATATTTGGAATGTGGCAAACTCACGGGTCCAGGTATTGAAGAGGCCATTTTCTATTTCTGTCTCGTGTTTGGATTCGTAGGACTTGGTAAACAGAGCTTTCCAATATTTCAACATAGACATATTTTTTTTTTCTGAACCTCGATCTGGCGATTACTCATTGTAAGTAAAAAAAAATAAAAAGAAAAAAAAAATTTACAGCCAGATCTGGCTGGTGCCTTTTCAGACCACTCCCCATCACCAAAAACGGAGACGACTCAAAATGACAAACTTAGGAATAACCTTGGGAATTGGTGTTGATCTTATTAAATCATCCAGATTTGAACGATTGTTAACAGCTAGAACAAGTTCGTTTGCTCAAAGATTATCTAAAAGAATACTACATCCTCAGCATGAATTACCACGCTTCAAATGCATGACCGCGCAACGACAAATCCAATTTCTAACAGGATCGTGGGCAGCAAAAGAAGCTGTGTTTAAGACCTTGGATGTAGAGTATCAAAAGAAATTCAATTTCAACGAATGGTATCGATATCATGACTCGAGTGGTAAACCGTTTATATGGAATGACAAATATCTGTCGCAAGACGAGCAATTTCATCTAAGTATATCACATGATGATTCTCTTGTTATTGCCACAGTTCTACGACAGAAAGTAATTACTCTACTATAATGATGTATATGTATTTATACTAGACAATAGAACTACTCGATAAATATTACTAATACAAAAATGATACTTTGCTATTATGAATGCATCTATTCCCATTCAACGGTTGCTGGTGGCTTGGAAGTGATATCGTAAGTAACACGGGCAACACCGTCAACTTCGTTAACAATTCTAGAAGCAACTTTCTTTAAGAAGGCAGCTTCGAAAACAAACCAATCAGCAGTCATGAAATCAACAGTTTCAATGGCTCTTAAGGCGATGACTTGTTCATAAGTTCTTTGGTCACCCATGACACCAACGGATTTAACAGGTAACAAAGCAGCGAAAGCTTGGGAAATTTGTCTATATAAACCGGCTTTTTTAATTTCTTCAAGGAAAATAGCATCGGCTTCACGAGCAATCTTAACTTGTTCCTTGGTAACTTCACCCAAGACTCTGATGGCCAAACCTGGACCTGGGAATGGATGTCTCCAGACCAAATCTTGTGGAACACCCAATAATTCACCCAAGTGACGAACTTCATCTTTGAATAATTCTCTTAATGGTTCGATCAATTTCAATTTCATGTCTTCTAACAAACCACCGACATTGTGATGGGTCTTGATAGTTTGGGAAGGGCCTTTGAAAGAAATAGATTCAATGACATCTGGGTATAAGGTACCTTGTAAAAGGAATTCGATTTCGGAACCATCATGTGGTTGAATCTTGGCAGCTTCTTCTTCGAAAACGTGGATGAAAGTGTTACCAATGATTTTTCTCTTCTTTTCTGGGTCAGTGACACCTTTCAATCTACCCAAGAACAAGTCACCGGCATCGACAACAGTCAAGTTAATACCCAAACCTTCGTCTAAAGTTTTCTTGACACTTTCAGTTTCGTTCTTTCTCATAACACCATTGTCAACGTAAATGGCATGGAAACGATCACCAATGGCTTCTTTCATGATCTTAGCACCAACAGTAGAGTCGACACCACCGGAAACGGCACCAATGACTTCAGCGGTTGGACCAACCAATTTTCTGATTCTGGCAATTTCAGTATCAATGAAGTTTTCCATACTCCAGTTAGTGTTAGCTTGACAAATATCAACAGCGAAATTCTTCAACAATTTCTTACCTTCAGCAGTATGAGTAACTTCTGGATGGAATTGAATACCGTAGATTTTTTCTTCTTCGTTGGAAATACCACAGTATGGAGAGTTATCGGAAGTGGCAACAACCTTGAAACCGGTTGGTAAGGCGTGCAATTTATCACCATGGGACATCCAAACTTGAGAGTGGTCAACACCCTTGAACAAAGAACATTCAGGGTCTTCAACTTTCAAAGTAGCTGGACCGTATTCTCTTTTGTCACCTCTGGCAACACCTTTACCATTGATCCAGGCCAATTCTTGCATACCGTAACAGATACCCAAGATTGGGACTCCTAATTTGAAAACATCATGGTCAACATGAGGAGCATCTTCGGCATAAACAGAGTATGGACCACCAGATAAAATGATACCCTTTGGTTTCCAGGACAATTCGGCGATTTTTTGAGTACATGGCAACATTTCAGCATAGACGTTGAATTCTCTCAAACGGCGAGTGATTAAATGGGAGTATTGAGATCCGAAATCTAAGACCAAAATGGTATCGAAAACCTTGGAGACTTCGATTGGAACATCTTGGATGGTGCTAGCAGACATTGTGCGTAAGTAATAACTTGGCGGGGTGTTTTGGAATGGTAAACCACCGAAAGAAAGAAAGAAAGAAAAGAAGAAAAGAGGGAAAGGAAGGAAGAGGTTATATTTTTTTTTTCATTGTTAGCACAGCTCATCGGTTGGGGAGATCTTCGTACTGGAAGAGAAGAAAAAATTTGTTGCAATTATTTTTGTCCTTTTTGACTCCTTCCAATTGGTAGCATAGATATTAACATGTACCAAATACAGTGTATGATACGCAATGCAGTTGATTGAACATGAACCTGTAGCTTGCAATAGGCTTACAGGGTAATAGAATTTGTGCAATCGCATTGTGTATTTTTTTGATACTTGCTATTGTTTCATCGTTCAATTTCTTGGACATTTTGAGTGATTTTAAAAGTAAATCGTTTAATGTTCCGACGGGAGATCAGCATTCCATGTATTTTAATGTTATGATGTAAGCATAACTTATCATGCCAACACAACGATCGCCAAAAAAGCCACCTCCCCTATCATTTCTTTTTTTTCCAAAGGAATCCATATTCTTTATCAAAATAATTTTTACAACCAACACCATTTCAACAATAACCAAGTTTCCAAAGTGTTTCTCACAATCATATTTTCAATAGCCATAATATATCGAGTTTGTTGGTATATTACCGAATTTTTCACTTAGTTCATGAGGTCACTCCCACCACCAAGAATCACCCGAGCTAGAAGATGGAAACGAATTAAACGAGCAATTAAAAGTTTATTTGCCAATGGATATATTTCAGATTTTTCAGTGTTTTACAAACGAATTCAAAAGAATAATCATTCCATTAGCAAAATAAGAAGAACTCGGTTTACTTATCGACTTGTTAAAAATGAAAGAAAAAGTGTTGTGAAGAAGGCTAATCGTGGTTTAAGAATTATTCGAAAAGTTGGTAGAAAAGCTACCAAGGTTACTATGCCAGGTTTAAGAAGAAGTTTACGTGCTGTCGCTACAGCTGGAGAGAGTATAAATGCTAGTCCTGGAGTTGATATTAGTGTGAGATTTTAAATACGGTGGGTAGTATAAAATATATGGTATGGTATTTTCAAGTTGCGAAAAGAAGCCTTAGCTATGTTCTGCTACCACGACCATCGCACGTCGTACAAGCTTTAAAAAAATATATAGTGTGCGATGAGATTTAAATTTTTCAAAAAAAAAAAAAATAGCCATAGAAGTAGATACTGTACTTACCAAACAACCCAACCTGATAGATCATGAATACCTCATCATCAGAGAATAAGAACCAAATAAAGATCAAGTTTTTTACTAATGAAGAAGACGAATCGTTACAAGTTTCCGATTCCCCCCTTTATGTGCCAGTTACCCTTAAAAGATTTGGGTTGTCTGAAGTTGTCAATCATTTATTAGGCAATTTCCAACAATCTGAGGATGAATCCAAAAAGCCAATCCCATTTGATTTTCTTATAGATGGTGTATTATTGCGTACTTCAATTGAAGACTATTTGACCAAACATGGGTTATCCAGCGAAGCATTTCTTAATTTAGAATATACCAGAGCAATTTTACCACCATCATTTTTGGCTTCTTTTAATAGTGACGATTGGATATCTTCCATTGACGCTATAAACTCCACTAGTAAAGCAGTAACTTTGTCACAGTTATCATTATCACAACCAAAAATCTTATCAGGATCTTATGATGGGATTGTCAGAACTTATAACATGTCAGGAAAAGTCGAAAAACAATACGTTGGGCATTCTGCTCCTATTAGATCCGTGAAATGGATAACTCCAACTAGAATCGTGTCTGCTGGTAACGATAGACAAATCAGATTATGGAAAACATCATATGGAGAAGGCGAAGAACAAGCCATAGATGAAGACGATGGAGACGAAATTGAAGATGGTAAAACTTTGGCCATTTTAGAAGGTCACAAAGCTCCCGTAGTTGATTTATCTATTGATCAAAATTCAAGTAGAATTTTATCTGCCGCTTATGATCACAATGTCGGGGTTTGGTCAACTAATTATAAAGACATGCAAACTATTCAACCATTGGAATACGATTCGAATGTGATTTCGTCTAGTTCTAAAAAGAGAAGAAAAATGGCTGTACAAGATTCTACTATCAGACGTCGTTCTCCATTAAGTTTATTAACTGGCCATAGTGAGCCTATTGAAGGAGTTATTTTCGATACCAACGATTCAACTGTGGGTTATTCTGTTTCTCAAGATCACACCATCAAAACTTGGGATTTGATAACTTCCAGATGTGTCGATACTAGAACCACCGGATATTCCTTGTTATCCGTATTGCAATTATCCGATGTTAACCTTATTGCTACTGGTTCTTCTGCTCGTCATATAAATTTACATGATCCAAGATTATCCACAAACTCAGCTAATCAAACCATTAATAAATTAGTTGGTCATACCAATTTCGTGGTTGGATTGTCTGCCTCTCCTCATAATTCCAACATGTTTTCTTCTGCTTCTCATGATGGTACTGTAAAAGTATGGGATCTCAGAGCAGAAAAATCATTATATACTATAACTAGGGAAGATGGTTCCACTGATAAGAAAATATTCGATGTTTGTTGGGATTCAAATATCGGTATTATAAGTGGTGGTGAAGATAAAAAATTACAAATCAATAAAGGTTCAGATATATCTAAATAGACAACCAATGTACACACATACACAACGCGTATATACATATCACTGCTTATTTTCTTTTCTTTGACTGGTAAACATATTGAGACCATAATAACCTTGCCACATACTTTCCTTATCAGTTAAGTAACCAACAAGTCCAGTTTGATTACCCAATGATAACTTATCATAAATGGTATAAACTGAATTATAATCTTTCCAACCCAATTTTTCCCTGACCGATTTTAATTCATCAGCATTCAATTCAACTTGTGCAGCACTTCCATATTTCAAGGGACCAACATTGATCCAGTACCCACGTTGGACTTTGCCATTAGGCATGACCAATTCTTGAATCTTGGTCAAATAGTCCATCAAATTTTCGGCGGTATCGATGAAAAATGCCGTAACCACAACGATATTCTTATATGAGTCACGATTTGGAATTTCGAAATTCCGGAAATCTTGTTGATATAAATGCAAATTCTTCGGTTGAGCACCTATTGGTTTGATTTCAAACGTTCTCAATTGAGATTGGCTACTGTAAAAATCAGAACATGTATGAATATAAGGATGAATGGTGTATTTATCTTTGGGATGGATGGCATAATTGAAGTCAACAAATGCATTCATCAAACCGGAAAATTCAATGGAATGGATTGAATTAAGTCCCCATCCGGTAAATTCATGTGCTAATCTACCCAACCCGGAACCGGGGAAAACCAAACAAGTGTCCTTTTTGGATTCATAAGGAATCAATGCTGATAATTGCAGGGCAATGTATTCATAAATTGGTAATAATTCCAAACCGACATTATCTGGTTGCCAATCTCTGGTATAATGACCCAATGCTTCTATTACTCGATAATTTGAGGATGAAGTTGTACTTTTCTTATTGGACTTTTTGTTACCTTCAGATGGTTCAAAATCTTTGGAAGAAATTCCATATTTTTCAATAGTGTAATTGGCAACATCATTAATGAATTCATAATTTGCCGTTATAGCAGAATCAATCTTATTCAACTTATCTGAATACCCTGCTTGGGTACAAACTTTTTGTTGATTTGAAGACATAAATTTAAACAAATCCCTGCGTCTTTGATTGATCGCTTTAGATGCGTTTTCATAATTCTTCAATGATTCAACAGCACTCAAGATCTCCCTCTGTTGTACACTAGTCAACTTTAAGAATTTTTCATAATTGGATCCACTTGCTTTGGGAACACCTTGAATTGAGGATTTGTTCAATGCTTGTTGAGCAGATTCAACAATTGATCTAAACATACTTGTACGTGACACCATGTTGGTGAATATAAATGTGGCTACTAGTATGGGAACTTGTGATTTTTTGTTATAAAGAAACGATAGTATGTAATAAATGGCAAAACAAGATATACAAGAAGTGATGATAAACCGACCATCCGATGCCATTGTGAAAAAGAAAAAATTTGAAAAAGGGTAGGGAGGGTAGGGGGAAATGTGGTAGATTATATGGCTTCCTAATAAACAACCTTATCTGGAGAACTCAATTGGATTGGGGATGGGGATAGCAATAGCAATAGTAATGTCAATAGAATTGAAAAGAAAAGAAAAGAATATGGATTCTATAAGCTTCCATGTATAGAGGTTATCGTTCTTAATCTTTTTTTTTTAGTACATTTTGCAGATCTTATACATCAGAAGAGGAACGCGAGGCCGAGAGACAGCTTTAAGGAGGTTTTTAGTTTCTCGACATTACTTGCGACATGCACTTACGACATATTTACTTGGCTAGTCGTGTACATGACCAACCACTGGAGTTTTTTTCTATTTAATTGTGACATACGAAAGGGGAAATTTATCTTTGAAGCAACGGTGTTTCAATTGCAAATACTACCCCAGAATATAAATAGGGATAAGGAACCATATCCCAAGAAGAAGAGGAAGAAAAAAAACGCAAAAATTATCCATATCTATCAAAAATGTCAAGCATGGAAGAATCCAAATACGATTATTCAGACGTTACTCCCGTTAAAATTAACAGTGAAGAACCACAATTATGTCAAATCTTGTATGATGAAGAATATAAGCAAATCATGGGGATATTATTATCTCTCATGCAACAACAAGAATATTCCGAACGAGCATTACATATAACCGAATTAGGAATTGAGCAATTAGCATCACATTATACGATTTGGATTTATCGATTTAACATATTGAAGAATTTACCAAATACAAATTTTTATGATGAATTGGATTGGTGTGAACAAATTGCGTTGGATAATGAAAAAAATTATCAGATTTGGAACTATAGACAATTGATCATTAATGAGGTTTTACAATCGGGTAATGAATTTGATCCATTTAGAGAGTTTCCCATCATGGAAGCAATGTTGGATAGTGATGCCAAGAATCATCATGTTTGGTCATATAGGAAATGGTTAATTGAGAGATTTGAATTGTACCATAATGAAAAAGAATTGAAGTTTGTTGCAAAATTGATTAATGAAGATTTGAAAAATAATAGTGCTTGGAGTCATCGATTTTTCTTGTTGTTTAGTAGGAAGCATCTTACGGAAGATAAAACCGTCGATGATGAATTGATATTTGTGAAAGAGAGAATAGTGAATTGTCCGCAAAATCCAAGTTCTTGGAATTATTTATTGGGTATGTATGAAAGATTTAATATACCATTAAGGGAATTGGAAGAATTTAGTTTACAATTTGTTGATTTACCAAATAGGAAAGTCGAAAGTAGTTTTGCATTGGAAACTTTGGGGAAGATTTACAAATCACAAGAGAAATTTGACAAATCTATCCAAGTGTATCAACAATTGAAAGAAAAGTATGATTCTATTAGATCAAATTTTTGGGATTACGAAATTTCCAAAATCAAAACCTAGGGGATCAGCTCCAAAAAATATGCGAAACTTTGAGGGCCAAAGGATTCGGTGGTTCTTTTGTGATGCGTATATTCTATTTTGTAGCAATGGTACTTTTGTTGGGTTATAGGTCTTTTGCTAGTAATACATAAGTTCTAATACTCATTCTTTTTCGAAACTTTCGTATGTGCAAACTTTATCACTCCGAAAATGATCTAGATTCCATGGCGAAAGGAGTTGGCTCGGAAGTATGTTTTTGAGCGAACCTACTGGGGGGGGGGGAAGAGGGGACAGAAATACGAACAATCAATGCAGAAGAATGTTTCTTGTCAACTGTTTTTTTCGTTTCAACGTGTTCGACATATAACTCTCAGTTTCTAAAACGCATGAAGAGCTGGCTGAATACAGAGAAAAATAACCCAATTGGTTCTGCTAGTTCAATTACGGATTACATAAATTTCATTTCTTTTTATGGTTTAGTTCTATGTGAGCCGTGCAATTTTCATTATTATATTTTATTCTGTTTTTTTTTTGACCTTCCAACATCCCACTTAGTTTGGAATAGACTTCCCGCTTATCGACATGTACATAATACAGTGACGACGACTGGCACCACCACGGGGGAAGTCTGATCGAAAGTAAGAAAAAGAAAATAGTGAATAACAACGTGTATACAAGAATATGAAATTTTGATGACATCAACGGACTTGGACTAAAACTTACATGTAGGAGTAGGGGATATGCAGTTTCAGTAGAAAAGGGAATAGTCATATCCTCTAATGTACCTGCGAGAATAATAAATAAAATGATTCTCGAACTTCATTTTATATGTTTTGCAGTATCTATGTTTACTTATTTTCTTGGTTCTCTCTATTTTCATTTTTTTGCAATAGTCTAAGCATTTGTGCTGTTTTGAAAGCACGGCAATTGGCCCCTCCTCCCTAATTTTGCTTATTTCCAGAAGCATCAACAGCTACTTGAAGACGCTCAGAATATTTAGAAAAAAAAATAAAACGAGTAGGCAAGTAAGGTTATAATTAATTGTCCATGGAAAAAGATAAAACCAGGACGATAATTACTCATCAGTTGGTAAGACGGCGCGAAGAAATATATATCCGGTTCAACAGAGAAAAGCAAAATTATTGATAAAGCTAAAAAAATTTCATTCTCCTTGATAACCAAAAAACGAATTCAACAAAGGAGAGAGGAGTCTGTAGATTGGAAAAAGGTTTTCGGGAAGATAATCACGATTGATTAGACTAATTCTTCAATTTTGTTTCCGCCCTTCATACGAATGGCCAAAGCCCAATCAAAATGACCCTTCTGCCACAGTGCGTTAATACCAATTGATACACAAAAAAAATTGAAGATAAAAAAACGGAGTAAGATACCACAAACCCACCTAAACCCAATTCCAGATGCAAAATTTAATACCTTGTCTCTTATATGTAATGCAAGATCGCCATTTAAACTAAGGATATTGAACCAATAGGTTGTTTGTAGATATTACTAATTCCGATTCAGGAATTCTTTTTATGTATATGTCCGTTCCACAACATCATTACAATTGCCAGTTGGGACTGGTATTTCTTTTCTTTTTTTTTACTTGCCATGCCATGCACTGCCCTGCGGTGCCCAGGTATTGTCCCCTATCCCGAAACCAAGAAATGGCTACTGTCTATGAGTTTTTTTTATTTTTATTTTGCATGCCAATTGCAAGGTTGGGAAAAATTTAATAAATTGAATGGAACATTTTTTTGGCACTTGGTAGCAAGGCTGTCACAAAAAAGGTTTTTGGACTCTTTTGCATTTTGTGTTGTCAAATTTAAATTTAACCTATAATGCAGGATGCATATTGACAATGCAAAAAACCTTTCATTTTCTGGACAGACTGGGATGGTACGAGTGTGTCTAGACTTTTCCTGTTTAGAAGTCGTGTCAATACCAGGATAAATTAATCCTGTATGCAACCAAACCAATTTTTTTTTTTTTGCACGTCCACGTCGACCAGGATGTCGACGCAAGCAAGTAATGAAAGCAAAGTATAGCGAGCAGGCGGAACAAATGTATTTTTGTGAGGCAAAAAAAATTTGCACCGGCTGATACAATTACCGCTGTTAATGTGCCCCCACCACGGACGACGGTGAACACGCGGCCACCTGCCTCTACTGTTTTCTCCTGATCCATTGCTTCTTTATCCGAGGATAATGTAGGTACTATAAATGCCGTAGAAGAATAATAATATTATTTAATTATTCTATTGGACCACATTCTGCAACTCCTTGCCCAATTTTTGGACAGAAGGGAGCGATGAGGAAGAGAGACATAGAGAGAGTAATGATTAAAGTTGAAAAGTAGCGCCATTTGCTTGTTATTTGTCACAACTGGTCTTTCATTCATTCTTTCTTTTTAGTTCAACTTGGTTTAGAGAGTATTAGTAGGACTATGTTCAGGCTTAGTTCTTTTGTGTCTCAATTGTAAATAGTTGCCGTATGACCTTTTGTCTTGAATGTACGATTCGAATAAAAGGTTATGAATTATATATGTATTCAACTGAATAAAATTATTCCCAAGAGCAACTGCAAAATCAATGAGACAAGTAAAAAGTCGTGCCTTTACTCTTTATACATAACCAGATTGAAAGCTTATTGAGCTGTTGGGGAGTATGGTTTTGAGAATCTTGGTATTTTATTAGGCTAAGAAGTTTGGTGGAATCTCTCCTAAGGAAGAACACTTTACCTTAAGGTTTATTAGCAAAATATTGTTTGAACTTTGTGAAAAAAAAAAAAAATCAAAATTTTTCAGGATTCATAACGATTCAAATTTGATTTGTTATCGAGTGACCCCTATTTGGTTCCGTCCTCAGATTGTTAATGGATTATAATACCAGTTCGTGCGTTAATTGATATTTGGTTATATGAGACATACGTATATTTTTTTGACACTATTTCCACAACAATTCGACATCGAAGAAATGGACGAGTAGCTTGTCTGGACTTGCATGGTGCACAGTTGTGGACACTAAATTATGTTTCAAACTTGAGGATGTGCCGTTCCCATGGTTGTATATTTGAAATTAAAATTAAAATTAAAATTAAAATTAAAATTCAATTTGAAATTGAATTTGAGTTTGATTGTTCTTGTTGATGTTTTTATATTAGGGTTTTTTAGTACATACGTCCAGGTCTAACAAACCGATGGTTGATAGGTAATCAACCCAAAACAAACGACCTTCTCCAACTCTTGCAAGAGCTGTTGATGTAACAGTATCGCACTGAATGTCGCAGTCGCAGTTACAATCACAGTCAAAGGGTGTGAAAAATGGTTTTGACCACTTTTCATATTTATTTTTTTTGCCAATACAACTATAACCCTTTCAACAAAAACAATAAAATTGACAATAGGGAAGGGGGGAGGAGAATAGGAAGACAAAGACGAAAAATCTTGTCCTCTATTGTTCATTTTTACTAAATTATGAAATGTGGTTGGATAAGTGGACATCCGGCTCTTGCGTTCTCTAGTTTTATTGTTTGTCTCTTCTTCTTTCGGTTTAATGGTCGTCTGACCTTTAGAAAAATACAGAAAAAAAAAAATTCTTGTACCACCTATGGATCAATCGATCGAATCGATTTATTGTTGTCGATCCTTTCGTTCGTCGTCAATTCCACAGCTCTGAATTCAACCAATTATAAGAAAATAAGCAAATATATTATGTGTTTCTTGATCTTGTGGAACAGCTAAAAAAAAGCCAGCGGCAGGAGAAGTAAAAAGTTGGACCAAGGGACATTGTCGGTTTGTCCCAAACACACAGACACACACAGACACATCAGTTCTGTGTTAACCGGTATAGTAGAAGAACAAAGAAAATTAAATCGGTTAAGGACAACTACGACGAAGGGGGAAGGGATCCAATTTTATTCTTAGTTCTAGAACGATTACTGCTGAAATATTTCGATTTTTTCTCGTCAGTATTACAATAAGTATTATCTACCTGTGGGTATTATTTTCTACGTTTTATTTCATCCCCTTACTTAATTCACAATCATTCAGCAACCTAGTTTACCAAACAATCACCAACTGGTACTCTGCATATTTATTGAAATCAAAACAAAACTTAACCTAACGCAAGTATGAAGAAAAAAAAACACATGGCAGGTGAAAGGCGAATGTGGTGGATAACATTCTCCGTATTCGAGATGATGATAGTCATCATACGCCTCAAAATCAAGATCCTCGACCTAAAATTACTGCCCCGGTTGCGCAATCACCGATTCTGGCGTGGTTTTCTTTTTCTCATTTTGAATGGTTCAACAAATATTCAGAATTACGAAGAGTAAGTGATAAGAAGAGAGTGATGGTGTGCGTGTGTGTGTGTAGTGGAAATCCAATTCACATTATCTCAACAAAGGAACAGATAACTCATGCAAGAGTGTGTTATTTCTTTATTAGATTACATTGAATTATTATACGAGAATTGAATTAAAGGAGAGAGAGGCTTATACCAAGCCAAAAAACATTCAACAATCCACATGTCCACATCCAATATCCACCTAACTCTAAACTGGTGGACCACACGGAAAGTTGCGTTTGAGTTAATCAATCTCGGTTGTAAGAGTTGTGGTTTTCAAAAAGTTTGAACGAGATAACGTGTAGGTTTAAACGCAAACTTCTTAGAAGAAACAAACTATTGCGAAAAACCACAAATTAGTGCAACTCTCAACTCAACTCAATTGAACGCCATAATAATCAGAGAAGGGATAAGATAAGTTTTTTTTTGATTTATGTGGGTCTCAAATTTCAAATTTCAAATAAATGTTAGTTCATGCATTTGATGCAAAACATTGCAATTAATTGCATATTAATTTACCTGCTAGATTGAGTAAAATAAATTAATTTGTGTTCAATATTTCATGCATTTGGTCTCTCTCTGTGTTTCAAATTTACCTTCAGAGACAAAACGTTCGAGATATAATCACCCCAATTGGATCAGAATTAGAGATATCTGGGAACATGTCAGTGATAATGTGTATGTTTTATGTCAAGAGGAGCACGACAATATGGGGAGTAAAAATAGAAAATACCCCAATTGATAATCTGTATCGAGGGAATAGGGTTCGTTATTGTTCAGCTAACCTTAAGCTTAAGTTAAGGTTGAATTGTTTTTAATTGTGTTTACCAAAATAATATTGTGAAGAAGGGGGCTCTGGTGAAGTCTAACAACAATGCAATTAATATATCTATGTACAAAATAGAAAAGGAGATGTGCCGAGGATTCTTTCAGTAGTAGTAGAGGGATTTAGTTAATGCAATAGTAGTTATTGTTAGGTTTTGTGTGTGTTCCCGTTAAGACAGTTACAGATAGACAGTGATATGCAGTACCATGTTGTGCATCGTGTCTAAAATTAATTTTGCTTTTTTGTTCTGTTTGCGTAAGTTGACGAATTGTGTGTATGTGGGTATTAGCATTAATGTTAGCAGTAATAGTATTGCTACTACCACTGCTACTACAACGTAAACTTTTTGGACAATGTACACATACACTTCGACACAAGAACAGTGTGTATTAGTTGGTTAGTTAGTAGTGGTAGTGGTAGTGTGTGTATCTATGTGTGTACTGTGTAAATAAATTTAAATCGGGTAGCATAATTTTCCAATGTTAGTTTGTTTCCCCTAAACAGAATTAATATAAAACCGTCTAATCTCCCCCTAGCCCCGTTTTTTTTTCTTCTACCCAACAAGATCTACTTATTTCCATTACAATTGGTTTTTGCTCTAATACTTACTCTGTTAGTTGATTGTTCAAGCATTGGAAATTTTCTTCCCCCCTATACAGTACTATCCCTTTAGACACTACCACTAGTTTTTGGTTTTTTTTTTTTTTCACGTACGACATTAGTGACACAACACAAAAGGACAAAAAAGAAAAAGCGACACACTAACCAACTAATTTACACTAAGAGTAACCGTAACAGTAACAAAGTAACAAAAAGAAAGAAAGGAAGAAAACCAAGTGAAAAATTATTCAGGCGAAGGGAAATAGAAAAAAAAAAAAGAAAAAGAAAAATTCGCCTATCACTTACACACACTCACTTAAGACACACACATATATATATTCTCATATTATTCCATTCCACACTCCTATCAAATTATTAACTCACTTTCTATTACAACTCATATTTAACACGACTACACTTCACAACAACCCTACTTCTCCTCCTTATATTATAGAAAAAGAAAAGCCCTATCTGTCTCAAGATCTCACTATTATTTTGATTTACTTTATTTTATTTGAATTTAATTAATTCCCTTTAATTGTACATACCATTCAAATCAGATTGCAGATTTACTGAGAAAATCTTCCCCTAACCAACAGTTGTACAACATTCACGAATAAAACACCACACACTCACCCACATTCAATGAGTGACTATGGAGGACTAGGAATAGTTCTCGAAGAAACAGAAAATAGCATATCCAATCTAAGTGCCCAACTCAAACTACAACTACAACCATCGCAACAACAAAAACGTACCAGTGTCTCATCATCGAGACAATCGAGTGTCGTAAGTCTATCCAAGACCATCTCACAAAAGCCATCTTCCACTTCTTTATACAACTCCCCATCCATCGCAACAAGTCTAGATAACGATTGTACCGAAGAACAAATAGTACTAGATGAAGATGAGGAGGACGACCATGACGATGGCAACAACCAACACCTAGAATTCGAACCACCAAGACTCAACCACCAGACAGCCACAACCACCACCGAAAGTTTATTGCCACCATTGCCAGATGCCGTTGAAGATTTAACTTCACCACCACCATTTTCTGCCCTCACAACCAATTACGAAGATAGTCTTTCAGCATCAACAGACGATGACTCTAATCACAGCAATATAATTGTCGGCGACGTCTACCAACACCCAAAATCTTCGTTCTCCAATTATGCGTTGGATTCTCCCAGCTTATTATTGGATCAAAGCAATGGGTTACTGTTGTTTCCGTCTGTCGCAAAAACAGGAGAGCTATTGGCCAATTCCAATACGGCTATGAATACCATCACTACTACGAACACGACCACCTCTACCACTTGTGCTGGCTCGACTACCAATCATCTGACTACAGTACCATCTGCCAACGAAAGAACAAGTCCGTTGAAGCGATTGAGAAATGGAATACGAAAATTATCACTTAGTTCAAACAATAGCAACAATAGTAGTTCTTGTCCAACTCCCACCGCACCAAAATTTAATCCTTTGAGTCCGCCTTCAAGTGCCAACGTCCCAATGAACGGTGTTACGGCTACCAGTACAAACAATACTCCTCTTAATCCAATTCCATTACGTCCAATTTTGAGTCCACTTCAAGTTGCCAAACCAACTTCATTAACTCAACATCAACAGGCACATTCACAACCACAACAATTACCCCTGCATTCAGCGTCGTCATCGACTTCAACCAATTCTTCATTTTCTTCCAAGATTGAACGTGCTCGTGCATTGAGCCAAGGAACTACAATTTTCACACCCGTTACTCCTCCAGTGGCATCGCCAGTAATCACCATTGGTGATGATTTGAATAATGGTAAGAAAACGTTATCCAAGATTCAACAAAGTTATTTTGATTCATCGCAAGTTAACTCGGTTGATGAATTGATTTCTGTGGAAGATTTATTGAATTATCTGCAATTCTTAATTCAACAACGTACGTTGTTGGACGAAATTTTCCAACAAACCAAAGAAAAATTACAAGCCAGTGGATGGTGTTCGGAACATGATTTGAATAATTTACAATTACAACAAGATTCTTCAAGATGTCAAATTGATACTTCATTATTGAAAATCGAAGAAAGATTAAATCGAGAATTTTCTTGTTCTGTATTAGGGAATGATAATAGTAATCAAACCATTACTATTAAACCAAATCAAAAAACTAGCAGTGGTACTGCAAATTCAAGCGGCACTCCAGTTACTATTCATTCCAAGCATAGTTCATCGGATGAAAGAGAATCAACTATTAGTCCAAGTTTAAAAGTTTTAGAAAGTAGATGTATTTCATTCACTGATTTTTAATCAAAATAGAGGGCTGGCAATGTGTCAGCGGAGATTATACCAAACCATTATGAGAGAGGAAATGGGTTTTATGAGTTTTCTAATGATTTTTTTATATATTTAATGATTTAAAGAGTATTTTTTACTATTATTATTTGGGTTTTTATTACTATAAGTTTTACATTATATTGGTGTTTTTTATTATTATTGTTTTACATTTTTTATGCTAGTATCTATCAATTAGAGGGTTCCTATGTTTCACATTATCAAAAATAGAAAGGATGTGTGTCTTTTTTTTTTATCTTATCATATTGTCTATTGTTATTTACAGGTTTTATAGGATTGTTTTTTTATTTTTAGAATATTATTATCATTATTATTATTTAATGAATAACAAATTGATACAAACTGAAAGCACTACGACTAATTAATTACAATTACATGTTCCAATTGTGTCGAATTTCAGTGTTTGACTAAAATTCAATGTCTAGATATTGTTGGACTTTGGAAAATTGAAAAAAATAATCATCACAATGCTTTTCCTCCCCCCTACTCCTCCCCCCAAGGTAATCTTTTTTAGGAACTAAAACTAAAACTAAGAAAAAGTAGATGGATTTTTCTTTTGCCTGGTTTCTTTAAAACCGCCTCAAGATTCAGGAGACTGCAACCATAACAATGAACTTAATTTCGAGACAATGGAAATAAAGTAACCAATCTAAAGGCAGATGAAGAGGGCAGAAGGAGAGGAAGGAAATAGGAACAATTCAGAGAGGCGTAATAATAAGATTTTTTTTTCCCGTCAAAACTAAATAAAAAAAGAGCGGAATTGAGAGTAGAAATTGGGGAGTGGGTCGGGGTTGTATTCATTTAAATTCATGCTAAATAAATTCCCCCCTTTTCCGCTTTCCCTCCTTCATCAAGTGGCAAAAATTTAGGCAATATGTGCATGCAGTTAATTCCCTCTTGTACTATACTCTATTCAATTTACCGTCGTCACTAAATTGATCAGCTACACAGAGTCACTCAGAGACTATATAGGAAGTTGTGAATTGAAAAATTTCTAGAACTAGCAAAAACCCAAACTAACATTGGCTAGAGGAATTTTTTTCAGTTTGGTTGGTGCACGAACGTTAACTGCGTTCATCTCTGCCGCCCTCACTCTCGCGCTGACTCTCACTCTGTATCTGTAGCTAAAGGTTATGAGTATGGTTACATCTTGCTGGTTTTGCGGTCAATTATACGCTCTGTCTTGTGATTAGTTCATGTCCCATTTCTAGTTTTTCCTCTTTGCCTAATTTATTATTTTCAGGATTTAGACTTTCGGTTTAAGAAAGGTCTTTTTTAACTAATCAATTACATAATAAATTAAATTAATTTAAATTAAATTGCCCTACAATAAATCACACCAGACACAGTGTGATGAATAATAAAAACTGCATAGTCGTGCAAAAGTGTACAAAGAAATGAATTGTCACTGCTACACGACTCATCTCATAAAGTTTTCCACTTAGAAAATGTATCGAACAACCAGAATCCAAGAATGCTATAAAACAATAAATATTGTAATTAAAGTAAGCTCAGTATGAGGAAGTTCTTCGATGAATTTCATTCTAGCATTCTTTTCCCCTCCACTTCATTCATTGATATAAACGGTGCAGTGAATAGAAGGCATTCGTATCAAAGAAGGGAAAAGAAGAAAGGTAAAACAAAACCAAAGTAAAAAAATTTTTACTACCAGGATTTTATTTTTATAGTGCGAGAAATTATTGGTGGGAGTGTGTTTGGTCGTGTGGTCGTGTGATTTTGATAAAGGTGGATGTGGTCTTTATTTAGGGCTCACCAAACACTACTTTAACACATGAACTGCAAAAGAATACAATAAAAATAATCAAGCAACTAATAGAATACTTTCTGAACTCGCACAGATTCCAGACGTAAATTACACTCAACACTTATTCATCTTATAAAAACTTTCTATTGTTCACCGGTGGGAATCAAACTCATTGTTATCCCTCGGCCAGTTGTTGGCCCCCAGGATTTGCCAAACGCAACTTTTTTAAGCTTATCAAGTCTGAAGATAGAAAGAAGCTTTAGCTTTTCTTGGATTCTCTTACTTTTGCTGTGTATACATATCATCCTGATTTAACAGTCTCCCTTAGATCAACAATCATAAACACCCTAGATGCGCATATGCGTAGGCATTGTTAGAGTTAACGAACATGCAAGAGTTATGATATTACTTTGCCATCGAATCCGATTATTTAAAGGTTGCTGACAACGGGGATTATGCGGTCGTCGTTGAGGATGGTGACGTTATGTGTGCGTTTATCGAAAAAGTTTTGATTGTTTTACAATCTAGAATTGCTGTAAAAAAAGTTTATATGGTCGTGGGCTGCGATTATTCAGGGTTGGTTTAGTTTTATTGCCGTAATCAAACGCTTTTTGGGAAATCAGTCAACATTCAATCGGAAAGACACATCACTAAGGGATGAGCAAAAATTGGTTTTAATACTTTTGTTATATTGTTCAATTGAGTTTCCAAATAGAAGCTTGTTCAACCCCATTGGAAAGGGGGTTCTTTGTTGTTGGTCACTTCTCCCCCAAGTGCAAATTTTGTAAACCGTACACGAAACTTACCAAAAATCAAAAAAATTTCCAGACAATCATTGATATACATATATGGTATAATGATACGAGGGGCAGAAAGATGAGGGTATTCAAACGACATCTCTTCAAGGCGAAACCAAAGATCGTTGAAAAGACGGAATTCCATCATGAGTATTCCATAAGACCAGATACATTTGCATTCAAAGTGCCGTCACCGCAGAAGAAATTAAACCCCATCCAGGCAATCTATCGATACGCCACGAATTTCCCATTCGAAGGAACTCCAGATACGTTGTACAATTCATATCCCATGACTAATTCATCCAGGTTATCGAAAT
>JAJLZW010000130.1:0-31733 GCA_030572435.1 Candida labiduridarum | reverse complement strand
CTCAAGCTGAGAACGATTATTATGAGATTGGTTGACAAATAGCTGGTTGTACGTAGGAGAAATGGTTTAGACCTATAAAGTCAATCAACGTTTTAATAAGAATTGTGTCTATAAGCGGTTGTAGGATTTCACACCTACAATGTTACATACGCTAATCTCCTATTGCACTTTTAGTTCACGTTCAGCATAGCCACAGGATGAGGATTGACCGAGTATACTTTTGTTGTATATAAGTGGATAAAACTAGTACGCATTTTTAGATACCTGTAAATCAAAGCTACGGGGACCCTGAAAAGTATTGCATCCAAGTTATGCAACCTTTATGACCGTTTCATTACATCCTTTATTATCAATACTTTGTATTTATGACGACACCTCCATTCCCGAATGCAAAATAGTCCATATTTGGAGGTGCCCGACGCTAATCAGCCAGCTTGCGATCGGTCAGTGACGAACGAAACAGAATGTGATGCCCGCAAGTACTTGGAGTAGTTAAATTGAAGAAACTAGCACCGAATCACGTGACTTCCACGAATAACTTCTTCCACGGGACCATTGAAATAGTGGTTCTTCAAATTTCAAAAAGTGACTGTTAACGAAAATCACATGTCAAGAATAAGGAATGAAATTATAGGCTCAATACCGCAGTCAGTGGTTCAGATAAATAGTATCCAACCCTTTTCCACGTTCAACGCAAACATGATTTTGTTGAAAAAGGTTGGTAGTAAGATCCATTGAAGTCTGATACATGATTTTATAAATTAGCTTATATAATCTCTTCCATTCACTCGTCTAATTCCTTAATTAAAGGAAATCGAATCGATATGCATCTCACTTGCCTTTCGTCTCCCCAAGTAGTGAACTGTCTCCCATACAAACATTACGTAAGAAGAAAAAAAAAACATTAAAAGTCTTTGACGAAATCTAATCCATAAAAACGTAAGATCAAAAGTTTCAGAGGACCAGACCGACACACAAACCAACCTTTTTACATGTACAACAACAGCTTCAATCTTTAGATGTCTCATTCAAATAGCAACAACAATTTAAAGATACCGTCGGTTCCAGGGGGGCTGGGAAATAACGTGCCATCTGACCACCACCACACCCATCATCATCTTAACAGACAGCGATCAGTTTCGGCTGCCACGCTAAATCCCGAAACGGGAACGTTGATCACCCATGAACAGCTAATGTCCAACGCGTCGAATAATATAACTCCTAATTTGGGAGCCACTACCACGTCGAACGTTGATATTCCTCCAGACATGGCCATATTGTTACAGAAATTGGACGAGGATTTTATGATCAACAAAGTTATCGACCAATGGACGTTTATAAACAGAAGAGAAGAGATCATGCAATCCATCAACAGATTACATCAAAGAAAACAACAGGACGAGTTCATGCAACTCGACCCTACCCAGTTGGAACGACCATTAAATCCAAGAAAGGCAGGCAGCGAATGGCAAGAATTGAGTCCTGACAGTATAGTTGACATCTTAGCTTACAGAGGTAATATTTATAAAAATGACATGGCTTTTGTTGTTTTAGACTCTAGAGGTAAAGAGGTTAACTCGATAAGTTGGGAAAAGTTATACTTGAAAGCCGTTAAGGTGGCGTATGAAATTCAACATAAAGTAACTATGAAAAACTCTGACACCGTCGTTTTGTTATACAAGGATGGTGAAGTCACTGAATTCGTGGTAGCATTGTTTGGATGTTTTATGGCTGGGGTAACTGCCATCCCGATCCATCAGGATATTTCATTGAGCGAAGTATTGAATATCATAAATTTGACTTCGTCGAAATTGTTGCTTTATTCAGAAACAGTCGCCAAGGAATTGGATAGATTGAATTCACAAAACCTGAGAATAAGTTGGCCGTCCAAGTTAACAAGGTGGAGAACGACGGATTTTGGATCCGCTAAAAAGTCAGAAGTGTCACACTGGAACTCTAAGCAACAAAAAATGAAAAAAGAAAACAAAAATTCCAATGACTCAAATTTAGCTTATGTGGAATTTTCAAGATCCCCAGTGGGAGAATTGAGAGGAATTGCGTTGAGCCATCGAACAATATACCATCAGATGCATTGTCTTAATGCGACTCTCCTGTCCCTACCCAACTCCAGCGGTGGTCTTCAACGAAGCTACAAGCAATATCGGGCCGACAAAAAAGTTGTTTTGGCTACTTTAGATATCCGCTTTTCGATAGGTATTATATTGGGGGTGTTATTCACTGTATATTCCGGGAATATGCATATTTGGGCTCCTCAAAGGGTAATGGAAATCCAAGGGTTGTATGCTAATTTAATTTCACGCTGGAGGGCGTCATTATTATTGGCAGATTATTTTGGTTTGAAGAGAGTAACGTATGACTATCAGCAATCGCCAAGCGCCACCAGATATTTCTCAAAGACTCAAAGAGTAGATTTTTCTTCCGTCAAATGGGTTTTGGTAAATGCATTAACCATAGACGGTGAATTCATGGAAATCTTGTCGCAAAGATATTTGCGTCCCTTAGGCTGCCAACACCCAGATCAAGCCATTATCCCTATGTTAACGTTGAGTGAATATGGTGGTATGGTCATTTCTTTACGAGATTGGATTGGTGGGAAAGACAACTTGGGAATTACTCTTCCTGATGAAGAATCAAATGACCTTTCTTCCGTCTTGATTGATAAAGACGCACTCTCTAGGAATATAGTCAAAATTGTTGAGACTAATCCTCCAGCAAACGATGACATTGGTCCTGATCTTTTGAGGGTTGATGCTTTTGGATATCCGTTGCCAGATGCCACGTTGGCAGTGGTGAATCCGGAACTGTCAATATTAGTGAACAAGGGAGAATTGGGCGAAATTTGGATAGATAGCCCTTGTCTCTCTGGTGGATTTTATGGCTTGAGAAAAGAGTCAAAGCTGATTTTCCATGCCAAATGCAGGGGCGCTAATGGAGTGTTGGAGATGGATTTTTTGAGGACTGGTTTATTGGGATTCACCTTTAATGGAAAAGTCTACGTTCTAGGACTATACGAGGACAGAATTAGACAGAGAGTTAGCTGGATTGACCAAGCTTTGTACCAAAAATTGAACAAAGAATTTGTGATCGGTACGGGATCAAGATACCACTATTCGTCACATTTGTTGGCAACATTGGCCAGTGAAGTTAAACAGGTTTATGATTGTACTATATTTGATATTTTCATTGGTAATGAATACCTACCGATAGCAATTGTTGAAGCTGAAGTGGTTAGAAAGCAAGTTGTTGAAGATGCAAGTACCGCCGATGGCTCTAATCCTGTAAGTGGGAAGTCAAGACTTGAGCTGGATCTTGTGGGAGGTGGCGTTCCCCTTAATGAACCGGTGTTGAATTCCATTGCACAGAAATGTTTTGATGCCTTGTACAAAAGGCATTTCTTGAGATTATATTGTGTGTTGGTCGTTGACTGTGACACCTTGCCTAAAATTATGAGAAGTGGTGGTAGAGAAATTGCCAACATGTTGTGTAAGAAGAAATTCCTTGATGGTTCGTTGAAGGCCGATTTTGTTAAATTTTTCATACGAAACTCCATTAGTATGATTCCACACGGAGAAGATATCATCGGTGGCATTTGGTCACCAATTGTATCGGACATTAGGGACACGACTCTTACAACTTTCCCTGATCAATATTCAACCATTGACTATAGAGAGAAATCTATTGATGAGAGAACAGGCGCTCCGTTGACTGATTTCAAGACCATAGTTGATATATTAAAATTTAGAGTGGCTAAATCTGGTGATTCAATAGCTTTCCAAAATGTGGAGAACAATGGGAAAAACAAGCCATTGACATGGAAGAAGTTTGAAACACGTGTATACGCGGTATGTCAATACTTGATCGAAAAGGCAAACATAAAGGCCGGACAGTATGTTATACTTATGTATTCACTTTCCGAAGAATTTGTTATCGCGGTATTTGCATGTTTGATGTGTGGGATTATTCCTGTTCCAATGTTACCTTTTGATTCCAATAGAATTGGGGAAGATTTCCCTGCGTTTGTTGGTGTGATTAGGGATTTCGATGTTTCAGAAATCTTGGTTAACGACGAAGTTGAAAAATTCTTAAAGAATGGTCCCATTGCCGATTCCTTGAAAAAAATCACCCACAAGAGGGTTAAATCTTTGAAGATAAAAAATACTGTGAAACTTTCGAAAGTGTCTAATTTAGCTTCATTAATTTCAAAAATTGCAAGCTATCAAGCTGCGGTGAATTTCCGTGATGACAACACAACCGCTATGGTTTGGTTAAATTTTACATCTGACCATTATCGTGTGGGTGCCACTTTAAGTAACAAAAACATCATAGGTGTTTGTAAGGTTTTCAAAGAAACGTGTAATTTGAGTTCACGGTCTGCCATTGTTGGATGTGTGCGTCATGCCTCGGGAATTGGGTTTGTTCAAGCATGTTTGTTGGGTGTCTTTTTGGGTACTACTACGTATTTGTGCTCACCAGTTAGTTATGCTGAAAACCCGTTGCAATTCTTTTTAAGTCTTGCTAAACACAAAGTTAAAGATGTTTTTGTTACTGAACAAATGCTCAAATATGCCGCTATTAAATTTACTCCTAAGGGTTTCAATTTATCACCTTTGAAAAACATGATGATTAGTACTGAAAATAGAGTGGAAATTGATTTATTGAGAAAAATCGCCAAAGTTTTCCAACCTACTAAGCTTAGTGCAGCTGCAATGTCTACTGTTCACAGCCATTATTTTAACCCGATGATTGCTACTAGGTCTTATATGACTGTGGCACCAGTTGATCTTTTCTTGGATCCAATTGCACTTCGTCAAGGTTATATATCGGTTGTTAATCAGGCAGAAGTTCCAAACGCTTTACATATTCAAGATTCTGGTATGGTGCCTGTATGTACCGAGATTGCCATTGTTAACCCTGAAACTAGAAAAATTTGTAAAGAAGGAGAATTTGGAGAAATTTGGGTTTGTTCAGAAGCCAATTTAACTTCATTTACCAATGGACCAAAGGGACCCGTAGATCAATTTGCTCAAACTCAATTCAGAGGAGTTATTGCTAATGGTAATCCAGATGTGACATATTTACGAACAGGGGATCTTGGATTCTTGCATAATGTATCAGTTACTAAAAACAATGCCAAAGAAACTGATAATGAAATTTCGACTTTCCAACCACTTTTTGTTTTGGGTAAAATTGCCGATACTTTTGAAGTTATGGGATTACATCATTTCCCAATTGATATTGAAAATACCATTGAATCTTGTCATTCTGATATTTATAAAAATGGATCTTGTGTTTTCAAATGTTCCGATTATACCATTGTTGTTTGTGAATCGAAACGAACCAAATATTATGCATCATTGGTTCCACTTATTATCAATACCATTTTAAGTAAACATCATGTGGTTATTGATATCGTTGCCTTTATTAAAAAAGGAGAATTCCCCATTTCACGATTAGGTACCAAACAAAGAGCAAGAATTGTTGATGCCTGGGTTCAAGGAGTGATCCCCATCAGTGCCTCTTATGGGGTCAACTATGGTGAAAATAGTATGATCAAATTAGTGCAAGAGATTGATATTGTTGCTAGAGATGATCCTATAACTGGATTGAAAAATCCCGCGGCAGCATATTATGATGCTGATGATATTGATGATGACGTGTTTAATGAAAATAGACCTGCATTGGTGTTGAATGATGGTGAGTATGCTCCATATGGTAAAAAGGCTGAATTCTCCTTAGATAATTATAGTAATAGTTTGGTTTCTGAATAATAATTAAAAAAAAAAAAAAAAAGAAGAAAAAGTATGTTAAAAAGGATTGGACAATAATAGATATATAATTAAATACATAACTGATTCATGACTGTCTTTTATCTGATAAACTTTTCAAACAATTGAATAAAAGATCAGCAATTCCTTTTAACTTCCGATCATGTTTTCCTTGTCGATGTTGTTGATCCATATTTTGTAAAATTTTGATCTTTAATTCTTCATAAGTCAAATTCAACCAAATTTTCTCAGTATCAATTCTTATATTTTCCAAACTATCTCGTGAAACTGGTCCTTGATGACGAGTGTTTATCATATCGGTTTTCTCATCTTCAATTATCCAAATAATCTTAGTTATAATATATGATAATGCAGGATTATAAAAAAATTCCCCCATTGATTGAAATGATGTACTTGATTGATTATTAAACAATATTAAAGAATTTAATTTTTTGATAAATTCCAAATTCAAATAAAATCCCCTAGTTGAAGAATTAGTATTGCTATTGGTATTAGTATTGATTAGTGGGTCTTGTTTTAAAAATCGTTCTTTCCATAACATATTCACCGAATCCATTATATATGAATTTTGTAAATTTCTCCAATTTGTATCTTGATAATTATGATCTTTGCAAAATACTATATGAGCACAAATTGTTGATAATACCAATGAGTCATAACTTAATAAACAGGAATAAACTAAAGTTCGTGGTGGTAATATTACATTATCATTTAAATTTTGTAAAATATCGTTATTCAATGATTGAATAAAATAAAGTAATTTGCAAATTAACCATTCTTGATCAGGTTGGCAATATTGGATGAAGGAGAATAATTTGGGTATGATTGTATTTAATGCTTGTACTGTATTGTTGAGATTGTCAATATGGGTCCACGTTTTAAGTAAATAAATAATACTTTCAACATATTGGGAACAAGATAAACTATTTATTTCTTTTTCTGAATCGTAGCGACTCTTCAAATCAACTGTGTCTCTTATAATCATCTCCGTCACCTTACTTATATCAACGCTAATTAAATATTTGATCACCAACGAACGACACTTCATTTCGGTGAAGAAATAATCTGCCAGTATATTATTATTCAATATAAATTCCTCCAATGAATTTATATGTATTGTACCGTCACTTATCTCATAGATATGGGCTAAATTCTTTATAAATATAACTCTGTTTTCGACTCCTTCATCAACAAGATGGACTTTTAGATTGGACTCCACATAGGTACTGATTTTATTTAAAAATCTGGTATTACCAGATTGGAGCAATATAACTAATAATTGAGCATCTTGATTATTCTTGAATGATTTTCTCAATAGTTTATAAGCATTTACTTGTTTAATTTGATCAAGTGACTGAAGGGTACTGATTCCATCATCACTTCCATTAATGGTTCCCACAGGAAGTTTCTGGCGTTTAAACGAAGTAGGTACGCTTGAATATGAATCTTTCCATAGATATACTCGATCTAAACTACTAATCAACTTGTTTAACATGGGGTAATTATCAGGAGAATAAGTAATATAATCCAATTCGGGGACAACTATCTTAAAGACTGCTAGTAGTTCCGATAAGTAAATATCAAGGGGGAATTTGTTATAAAGATTCACGACGTTTTGAATATGATGATCTTTCAATATTGTTATATTATTATGATACACTTCACGATTGTAAAAAGTGGTTAGTTTGGTAGACCAAGAGGATGAACTTTGACTCAACAATAAAACAATCAATTGGGATATGGCAGCTCGTGAAAATTCATATTCAAGATTCTTGATCAATATCGATAAAACCAAGGTTCCAGACTTCATTAAACTCTTTTCAAATTGTTTAAAATTATCAATAATCAAATTAATCAAATCTAGTTGTAAATCAATTCCAAGTCTCTTGGTTTTATATTTTCTAGTTCCTTTGAAATATACTCGAGTGGCACCAATGCCACTAATAATCTTTAGGAAAACCTCAATTGATAATTCCTGATTTGGTCGTAGATAATTTTCAACAATATATGATTTGGAACGATACAGCATGGTATTTCTTGTTCGAAGTATCTCTTCAAGGAAAATCATTAGGAGGGGTTCATTTACCCCATCCGGAACCAAGTTTTCAATCGAAGTTAACGCTGCGTCAATATCTTCTTTCCCTTTCCCTTTGTCATTCTTTAATCTTTCCAACAATTGGATGATCATTTCATTATCTGACATCTCTACTGATGCAGATGGTGGTTTGTATGCAATGTTTGTTTACCAGTTTCAAGCAGTTTTGTTCCTGTTTATTTTATTTTTTTTTTCTCTTCGGCACGCGTGTGTCGCAATGCCGCAACAGCCATACCGTCAGGCAATGGAAAAACCAGTGGTAGAAATTTTTCAAACTAATCCTAATGGATTTACTTCCTCATAAACAACAACCTAAGATCCCTATCTATCGATCTAATGTCTTCATCTAGTTCCAGCTACTCATTAAACGACGATTTTTACGAATCTTTATCTTTGAAGTACGATTCTGCTGTCAAAGGAGAACATGTTTTATTCAATGGCGAATCTGCGGTGACGCAAATCGAAAAGGCTACTACTGGCCAGACAACCATTGATGTACAATTGACTTTGTTGAAATCTTTAATGCATCGTCCAGAAAATGGAAGCAAAGATGAAAACCCATTTGCAAAACCTGAACCTGAATTGACCATTGTTGATAACTATGGACAAGACAATGAGTTCAAAATTGTATTCAACAAATTCCCGGTTGTTGCTAAACATTTCTTGTTAATTACCAAAGAATTCAAATCGCAAAACACCCCCTTATCTCCAAGTGAATTATTTGCTACTTATCAAGTTTTATCTACTTTGGATAAACAAAAATCAAATCCTGATGAAGATTGGTTTGCATTCTACAATTGTGGACCAGAAAGTGGTGCTTCTCAACCTCATAAACATATCCAATTTATGATATTACCTCCTCGAGCAGATTTCAAACCATATGCGGAAACTTTGGATAAAAAATTGGATCCTAGATCATTACAAATTCCAGCACAAAATAAAGATTTGCCATTCGCCCATTTTGTAGTTCAATTACCAGATATTGTGGAGAATGAAGGAGAATTGGCAGAATTGTTTGTTAATATCTTACAAAGAACCTTGACGGAATTAAGGGAGAATGAACAAAATCATATTTCTTACAATTTTATCATGACTAAAAAACACATGTTGATGATCCCAAGATCCAAAGGTAAATACCAAGACAAATTGGGTATCAATTCTTGTGGATTTCAAGGATTGTTCTTATGTAAGAATGAAGAGTTGTTTGAATTGGTTAAATCTGCTGGCCCATTGCAAATTTTAGAGGAAGTTGGTTTACCAAACAGTGCTGATAAAAAGTCCACGGAATATGACTACTAGAAAAATTCATATAGATAGCAACAATAATTATAGACAAACTAATATAAAGTATATTTACAGTGTACTTCCTAATTAGGCAGTTCAAATTTTCTATCCAATGAAAGCAAACAGAAAACTAATTTTTTTTTTTTTTTTTTTGGCTTTCTCAGTCTTTCACTTCAATTTTTTTCATACAGAAACATACACTCTCTCAGTTATCCTTCGAGTTTATCAATCTACAAAATACAACATTAGTCAACCATGCAAACCTATACTTCCATTGTCAAGGGTGCCAATTTCATCTTGTCAAGACCAACCTTGTCCAAGATTGTTGTTCCACTTGCCCAAAAATTCGTAGCTTATGCCGGATACAGAGAAATGGGATTAAAATTCAACGATTTGGTTCTTGAAGAAACTCCAATTATGCAAACTGCTATTAAAAGATTACCTTCTGATTTAAGTTATTCTAGAAATTACAGAATTCTTACTGCCCATCAATTATCTTTATCTCATCAATTGTTGCCAGCTGAAAAAGCCGTTAAACCAGAAGAAGATGACCATTATTTGATTCCATACATTTTGGAAGCTGAAAAGGAAGCCTTTGAAAAGGCCGAATTAGACAACATTGAAGTTAAAGCTTAATGATATCTAAAACGAAAGAATGAAAGAGCTGTAATTATTCATATAAATAACGATGTGTTCCTTGTTTTGAGTTTTTTTTTTTTGGAGATTAATATATACATTTTTAAATCGACATTATTGGGTTTTAGCACTAGTCAGAGTTTCAAGCTTGAGTTGACATTGTGCATCACTGTCAAAGTGTACTTGAAAAGGTAGAATGGACCCTTTCATAAACCCCGAATTCATCTATTTTTTTGTTTTTTGATTACTCTATAATGTATACTCTATCTATTGTGCGAAGTCTATCAATGATTAAATTTATCAATCTATCTATTAATACTATGACTATTCAATATGTTTAAAATGACTATAATATTTTCTCAATTGCTCGAGAACCAAGAATGTTACAATTGTATGAGGACCCAATCTTATAAATGAGGGTAACCAACCTCTAAACATGAAGCCAATCCCTTCGTTTTTCAATGCGTTCTTTAACACCGTAATTCCGCTCTCTCCAGTAGATCCACCAGACATGAGTCTGGTCTTGACAACATCAGCTGGGGAACAAACGGTGGTAGCAACACCACCAGCAATCAATGCTGCGGAGAAATGGGTGCTTTGGGTAGATGGATCCCAATGAAGTTTATCAACCAACAAACTCTTGGCAACGTCATAACTGACGACTTGCGAACTGGTCATCAAAACCCCACGAATTAAATTTGCTCCCAACCCACTAAATAATGCACTTGGACCTTCATTCTTGATGATTCTGTAAATACCATCAAAGGCATTTCTATAGTTTTTTCTGGCTTCAACAGGTAAAGTAGAATCATTTTGCATTCTGATATTAACAACATCGGAAGGATTTCCTACCAATCCACCCAATGCACCTGATACCATCGATATTGGGAGTAAAATAGCTGATCCAGGTTTCTGGTTGTTGGTTTTCTCTATGTATGTCTCTTTTAAGAACTCATAAACTCCAAATCTGGTAGTTGAGTATGTGGCCTGTCTTAAAAGGGATGCAGTTAAACCGGAATATATCTTGAAGAAACCTTCCTTGGTTATAATTTGGTAGATCATGGAAAATAACGATTGACCAGGCTTGGATGCAGTTTGTAGTCTCACTTTAGCCAAATCTAGAGGATGGGTTACTAGACAAGCAGCCATACTGGATGCACCACCAAACCAGAATCTAAATGGGGAGGTTATGTTTGTTAGTATTGGAAATAGAAAAGGGTCATCGCCGTACCCTGAAATTCGAGATCTGAGATTTAAGATTTGAAATTTGAAATTTGAAATTTCGAAAATCTCAGATAGATCGCACTCGTGGGACTGGAGGAGATAAGGAAGTACATACGGATATTGAATTTTGTTGGACATGTGGAGGAGTTGTAGTGGTTATAGTTTTGATGGAGGTGATAATAAGAGTAGCAAAGGGAATGTTGAAGTTTATATATGAATCAAATGGAATTTGAGTATTTCGGAGTATCAAGGAAGAAAAATGAGTTGCATTCGGAGGGGAATGTTTTATTTCGTTTTTTTTTTGGTCTCCGATGAAACGAATTTAAGAAAATTTTATTTTTTTTTTTATTTTTTTTTTGTTTTGTGATTTCCGTTTTTTTCTTTTTTGTTTTTTCGTTCTCTCTTTAAACATTTGCTTCTATTTTTTGTTACTTACTTAATGTAACTTAACTTTAACATCACATAGTCAGATAGGTAAAAGAAGTTAGAAAGAAAGGAGGGGAAGCATGTTAACACACTTCCCGATTCCCTCCGTAATCTTTTTTTTTTTTGGCAGTCGTTGGGCAGTCCCCTCTATCAACATCAACCATGGCCTTGTGACATCTCCGGTTCTGCCCGGACGTACGGAGTACCAAAAGGAGGAGAAAGCTTTTGTTGATTGTCAATCATCTTCATCATCACCACAAGAACAACCTGCTCTCATTAACCACGTGCAATTGCCTCACTCGTTAAAAGTAAAATCGTTTATTCCTTCCCGCCAATTTAAAAATAAAAAAAATAAAAACAATAAAGAAATCGTAACCAGCCGTGCGCTCAGATGAGATGTCTTTTCTTTAAGTATCAGACATATTAGACTGCTTATCAGTCATCATTATTTCTCGTTAGTTAATTGGCTCTGCGATAATAACAAATTTTTTTTTTTCAAAAACCACATCGAAAACACAAGGAATCACGGATACTTTTTTTTTATATATAACGAAACAACTTTTATTGAAAGAACACTATAAAACAATATGAACTAAAATCAACGATTTCAGCACGATTAATTTCAAGCAGCGCAATATATTCACACCAAGGAGTTCACTCTATGTTGTTTCTCTTTAACAAAACCAGCAGTTGAGTTTGTTATACTTACATAACAGTACAACCAGAAACAATGACACCTCTACTGGTACGGTAAATAGCATTGTCCTTAGAAGCAGAAGTAGTGGTAGTAGTTTCAGCGTTAGTGTTAGATTGTGGAGCAGCCATTTTTGATGATTTGATAGTTTGTATTTGTTTGATGATTATAAAAGAAAGAAACCAGGAATTCAAAAGGTGATTTCACTCTCCTTTTATAGACTTTCATGATATTGGTGGTAGCTGTGAAATTTACAGTTCATGTTTCACGTTGAGAGAGTGTTTTGCAACTACAGAGTTTTGGTGTTTGGTTGCATTAATTAAGTTGATACAACACTTAGTAACATGATATTTTCCTATTTAGTAACTGACAATTGAGATTGAAGAAAAATCGTGGAAGTATCCCCATATTTCAAAACACCACCCCCCATCCCCCCCAAAATTACCCCTTTAAGGACATACAATGGTCACTGAACATATTGTCTACTATTTTCAAGTTCATGGATATTCAAGAAGTTTTATCATTTCGTGGGGTCACTCTGAATGGTAGTTTCAGATTCTTTTAACAATCATGCCAAATTTAAACCTAAACTAACTTTCTCAATTCTTCAATTTATCATCATTTCTTTGCAAACCTCTCAACTTAGGGAAACTTAAACAATTGGTTATTCGAATTTGTTCGATATCTTAGAACTGTCTTGAACGAGTAACACACCTGAGTACTTCTCATATTATAAGATAGATTTGATTAATTGGTCCGCAAAGAATTTCATTTTACATTCACAAAATATTAGCTGGATTAAAAAAAAAAATTAATTTTACAATATAGCTGGTGAATTACAGCTTAATCATTAGAATGTTGATATAATCTATTAATCAAACACCAACTTTGTAATACCAAAAATGGCTGCAATAAAGAATAAAACAAAGGTTCTTTTTTTTTGACGTGGTAGCGATACTCACACTACAAGAACTGTGCGGTTGATGTTGCGACATCTTAAAAATTTTTTTTTTTTTATTTTTCATTCCCCAAAATCATTCTTGAAGATTGATCTAGATAGACTCCCAATACAACCATGCTAGCGCATTCCAAAAACAAATGTGTGTCGCTAATAGCAAAACGATTCTTATTCGTACCGAGTAACAGTTTAACAGATTCAAAGAAGAGAAGAGTTATATCTGCAAGACCTAGGGTGAAAAGTGGCCCTCGGGATAACGATGTCAGACCTTCAAATACTTTTCGCCGTCAAACACAACTACAACAACAAGATAGACATCAGCATCAACACCAACATCAACATCACCATCAACAACCTCTCATAGATAAAGCGCTTGTTGGAATGGCAAAGAAAGAAATGAAAGGACTCCGAAGTTTAACAAAGGACGTTGCAGAATATATTGATCCAAAAGATCCAGATTCCTTAACAGAAGTGAAGAAAATATCCACGGAAATGCCACTGATTGACATAGATGAGGCAACTGAAGATATATTCAAAGAAATAACTGATACTGGGAAAGAAGAGAAGAAACCAAAGGCACTACCCCCCAGTGCAACTTTCCCCGAGGCAATCAACGAAAGATTGGGGTTGGTTGCCGATTTATTGGGAATGGGAACCACTAATAGTGACTTACAAGAAAGGGTTCAACCAGATAAATGGAAATTGATTTTGGCTCAGTTGAATGAATCGGGAGGGTTCACAGGATTATCAGAAATTGATATTAAACTGTTTGTGAATAAGATCCCAAGTAAAGCCTTGCCACATTTGATTCCTACAATTGAAAATATGTACAGTGAAGCTGGCGTTTCAATTCATTACAATACTTACTATTTATTTGTTCGTGCATTAACAAAAGGTTGCTCGATTTCCGATTCCCAATTACAAGTGGTTGAAAGGTACTTTGAAGAAATTGAAAAACAAGTCGAATTAAAAATTGACCATTATGAGACCATGATAGCAATATATGTCAAGAATAAGAACAAGCAAAAAATTGAAGATGTCTTGGCAATAATCCGTGATAGAAATTTACCATTTCTGAAATCGATATATAAATCAATTCTATCCAATTACGTATTCTACGCCAAAGATCATAAACGAGCAATAGAAATATTTGACGCAATGAAATTTTTATCCGAAGAAACAAAACCAGATGCAGAAGATTACGCCAAAGTTGTTGTTTCTTGTATGTTGAATAATGACATTGAAAAAGCCTTGGATTTGTATGAAGAAATGAAAGAAAAGAAGTTAAAACCTAATCAAAAGTTATTATCTGCCATGGCTAAAGGTTGCTTAAGGAGTAAACAACATAAATACAAAGCATGGAACTTTTTATTTCAAATCTATGACTATGGCTGGAGTCCAAATTTGCAAACATTTGAACACATGATTTTTATCGCAGCCAAAGACGGTGACGTTGAATTAACGAGAGCTCTTTTCTATAAAATGTTGGAAACAAATGCTGTTACCGCCAGTGCTTTCAATTCTTTAATGGTGGCATATTCGAATTATGAATCAGCTAATGAAAGAAGACAGCCATTTTTGGTTTCATTAACTGAAAAGGGTAGGTTGTTTAAACAAAATATTCTTTCCAATATTGATTTCTCCAATCCAGTTCATGGTTTCCCATTTTTACCAGCATCAAAAATTCCCGATTCTAAATTTGTCTTAGCCGAATCAAGTGCAATTTGGGCGTACACCATCATGCGTAATCCGAAATTTGTCAATGATCCATGTATTGCTGCTCCATATATAACCATTGCTTATAAGTTTGGAGAGTTTGAAGAATTTAAGGATAGATTTAATGCAAGTACCTATTTGAACACAGATGGTATACCAAAGGTTAGAGAGATTGAAATTATTGAACCAGAAGAACAAGAAGAGAAGGAACAAGAACAAAATCATGAAGATAATAATGCTTTGGAAACGCCACAAGAAGAAGAATCAGAAACTCAAAAGGAAGCAAAAATAACAGATCTTGTTAAATCGCCAATTCTTAATGATATACAAAAACAAATCCAAGATAATAGATTTAAATCAGCAAGGGACAGTTTCCTTTATGTCATTGCCATTAAAGGAGCTGGCAAATTTCAAGATTTTGAATTTGTTCAAGAAATCATTAAAGAAAGAGGTCAATTTAGAAAATCAAATCTGTTTAAACAATTATCTTCTAAACAACAAAAAGAACTGGATTTCCAATTTGCCGAAAGTTTAGTACAAAGTTTCATAGATATGAAATTATTAGAAGATGCTTATTCAATTGTATTACTGTCAATAGAACGATTCCCATGGAGTTGGAAACAATTGGGTTCATTAAATGTTGCTGCTTTGGAATTGGGAAGTTTCGAATTAGCTGAAGCGGTTAAAAAAATTGCCCTACTGAATCAAGAAAAACATCATGGTAAAATTAATCGAACTGATTTTAAGAAATTTGTAATGAAGAGAGGTTATTAAAAGAGGGTATTACCACCCACACCTTCCTTTACGACGACGATATAGATATATCTCCTGTAAATAGATAGTACGAGATAAACGATATAGATATATATACAGCATCTAAAAATAATGATTAATTATATATATATATGTACAAAATTATTTCTAAATTATATTTACAAGACAATACTTATCATACCTGGTTTTTTTATGATCTTTCTAAATTCATCATTAGTGATGTATTTTGAAATTCTATCAATTTCAGAAATTTTCTTCAAGATATCATTATCAGATTGATCAATTAAATCTTTGACATCTTCTATTGTTCCACGATGTTTACCATTAATAAATATATTAAATGAGATTAAATTTGATTCAATTGGTTTATCAACTGGGAAAGATTCATGGAAAATTGAACTTCCAACTGAATTTGTATCCTGCTTCTCTGTTTTGGACAATCTTTGCCAACATTCTTCTGATGTACTTGGAGTTACTGGTGCCATACAAATTAATAATTTTTTATAACAATCAAGAATTAAATCTTGATTAAATTCTTCTGAAGATTTCATGGCAGCTGAAATAGAATTCGTCATTTTCATAAAATCTGAAATCACGGTATTTAATGAAAATTCAACTTCAATAGATTTAGTAATTGACTGAACGAAAAACTGAATATCATTATAAAGTCTTAATTCCTCCGATGTGAAGTTTATTTCATTAAATTTTTTACCATTAAGGGTGATATTTTGGAATGAATGTTGTGATTTCAAATTGTTTAATTTGTAATTAGTAGTTTCCGAAATGGTATCACCCAATTGGATCACTCTTCTTAACCATCTATCCGTACCAGATATCTGTTCTTCTTGCCAATTAAGCGTGTCAGAAACAGGGGCCGAAAACAACATATGGGCTCTAACTACATCAGCACCATATTTGCCAATACATTCAGCAGGATCAACTCCATTATATTTCGATTTCGACATTTTTTCAAATGATACATTTGGTGTTTCGCCAGTATTTTTGATAATTGGATTTTGTGAATCCGTAACATCGACTTCTTCAGGTTTTAAAAATCTCCCATTGGATGGATCAGTAAATGTTCTACCATGAACCATACCTTGGGTAACTAATTTTTTGAATGGTTCCTTATGATGAAGTTTGCCGTCCCATATACCAGAATCACTTAAAAACTTACTTATAAACCTAGCATATAACAAATGCAAAATTGCATGTTCCACACCACCAATGTATAAATCTACTGGCATATTTTGGGCAAGTTTTGGATCAAGTAATGACTTGTCATTTTGGGAGTCGAGATAACGGAAGAAATACCACGATGAGTCCATGAAGGTATCCATGGTGTCAGTTTCTCGTTTACCTGGTTTCCCACATGATGGACAGTTGGCATTCACAAATTCGTCAATTTTTTCCAATGGATTACCTTGTCCAAAATGTTGTCCTTGAACTTTTGGTAACAATACCGGCAATTGCTCATCGGGAACTGCAACTGGCCCACAATCATCACAATGAATAATAGGGATGGGAGCACCCCAGTATCTTTGTCTACTAATCAACCAATCTCTAATTCTATACTGTGTTGATGATTTCCCCAAACCCTGAGATTCCAAATTTTCAGTGATCAATTTCATGGCTTCTTTAACCGATTTCCCCTTATATTCACCAATAAATTTCAACCCATGTGGTAAAACCGAACTATCTTGTAACGTCCCTGCTTTTTCAACATATGGATAGCTATCATCGTCGGACTTTTTAGGTGCGACAATTTGAATCGCTGATGATTCAGGTTCATGCAATTTCCAAAATTCAAAGTCTCTTTCATCATGGCCAGGGCACCCCATCACTGCACCGTGTCCATAACTTCCTAAAACGTAAGGAGCAGTATAAATTGGGATGTCAAATTTTTCCAGGATCTTATTGTTAACGTCAATAGGAATGGAAGCTTTAATGTTTTTCAATCTATACCCTATTTTGGATGTTGGGTCATCTATATTCTTTGATTGTTCGATAAACTTCGCCAATTCACGATCCTCTTTTGCCAATTGCTCAACAATAGGATGATTTAAAGCCAAGGCCACAAATTGCAAACTGAATAAAGTGTCTGGTCTGGAAGTAAACACTTTAATATGACCGAATCCATGGTCTATTGGAATTGAAATCTCCGTACCATGCGATTCACCAATCCAATTTTTTTGCATGGTTTTAACTTTACTTGGCCATTCATTCAAATATTTCAAATCATGATTCAATTCTTTGGCGTATTTGGTTATACCAATAAACCATTGTTTTAAAAACTTCTTCTCAACAATGGCTCCACTTCTCCATGATCTACCTTCAGAATCAACCTGCTCATTGGCTAGAACAGTTTGATCGACAGGATCCCAATTGATTTCCGAATAATCTCTATAGGCTAATCCTTTTTCAAACAACATCAAGAATATTTTCTGCGTCCATTTGTAGTAATCTGGAGATGACGTATTAAGTTCTCTATCCCAATCAAAATCCGCAAGGAAAATCTCCGTTTGTTGTTTCATCTTGGCAATATTCAATTCGGTCCAATCTGAAGGGTTTATATTTCTTTCCACGGCAGCATTCTCTGCTGGTAATCCAAAGGCGTCCCATCCCATTGGGTGGATCACTTTATAACCCTTCATTCTTTTAAATCTTGCAACAACATCACTGATTGTGTATACACGAAGATGTCCCAAGTGAAGCACTCCCGAAGGATATGGGAACATGGACAAAGAATAGAAAGTTTTGGCATCATCATTAATCAAATGCTTTGTTGGATGAAGTGAATGTGTAGGAGATTGTTGCTTCCAAATATTTTTCCATTTTTCATCCACCTTTGGAAATTCGATAGATTTGGAAGGAATGTTAGATAAATATCTCCCTCGACATAGTAATGGTCCTGGTCTTGTTCTTGTTCTTGCTCTTGTCAAAGAAAGTCGTATCATAGTCGATGCAAAATTCAATTCATGTAGTGGGGCTCTGTCCCTGGTTTGAAAAATCACGACCCAAAAAAAGGAAAAAAAGAAAAAAAGAAACCGACCAGACAAATCTTCCCGCGCATGGAAGAGCAACAGCTGACAGAATTTCGATGAAGCCAAAAAAAAAAAATTGAAAATACAAAAAATAAAAACTGCTAGATCATCAAATAGTGTCAACAAGTATAACTAATTTACCATCCATATATCTTTCTAAATGACAATCAATAGAAAACGATCTGTCAGTCCCAACACAGAAACATCTTTTATTAACGATAATAATGTGGAGGAATCAGGCAGATCCACACTTTCATCTTATTTCTCAAAATTCAAGCAATCAATATTATTATCATCATCATCGACAACAGCAACAGACGTAGCCAACAATGAACCACAACAAGCACAACCAGCCACAGAGAACAACATTGGAGAAGATTTGTTAAGCAATTTTAAACCATCAGATAAAAGAAGGCGATTGTCCATTCAAGGACATCCATCGTCACAGGGCATTCCCCGATCATCTGCTGCCTATAATGCAAAAGTTTTGTCCCGACAAAGGTCCTATCTGATTGTCTATAACGATGTTAAGACCAATGAAGAAGAATTGAATAATGATTTGGAAGTCAGAGTAGCAGTCAAAGAAAATCAGCATAACATTGACCGTGACGATTCGCCGTTTTTGGACTTGCCCCAGGCTCCGAATTCTGCGATTATTCTAGGTGGAGGGGTAACGGAAGCGGAATCAACTGCAAGAGACGACCAGAATGAAGGAAACAATATAGATGAAGATGAAGAAATGGTAGTGCAGGGTCTAGAAGTAATTGAATATGCCCCATTGTATCAGGACGAAGAAGGCAATATAGTCCGTCCTCCATTCATTAATTTAGACCCAAGAGAAAGATATCAGTTATTACAATTGAAGCGATCAATAGAAACGTCAGAAGCATTACAGCATAGAATCAAATACATGGTTAATCCTAATGAAACGTGGAGTAAGAAACTTAAAGGAACGAACAAAGTGGAAACTTCTACCCAAACTCATGATGTAGGATATTTACATGCAAAATTGAATTTCAAAAGGAAATTGGAACCGCAAAGTTATATACAAAGTGGAACTCCAAAAAGACAGAAGACTAAAAAAGGATTTGCAATGTCACCATTTGAATATGACATCAAAAGCGAAGAACCGCTTGTTTCGGCCGCATCACTGGCATTAAATGGAGTCTTGGGAAATGTCAGCCGGCCGAAATTCAAAAATCTGGGAAGTAGTGAGAAAGATAAAAATATAACTCATATTATTCCAAGAGAAGATGAAGAACCAATCTTGAAAAAGTTTTCAACTCAAGGTTTGTCAATCAATAGAGAGTCATTCGGTAAACAAGATCCAAGTAAATTGAAATTAGATGAAAGTTATATTGAACGAAGCGATTCGATATCGGACGTGATCAAGCTTAAGAATCAATTAGGAGATTCATCAAAGAATAAAACCTCATCAGCTGGTCCTTCTTCGGGATTCAAGTTCAATATTAAAAAGGAAGACTTTAAAGAAGTTCTTGATGCAAGGAAACAAAATGATGAAATGCTTGAAAAGGCTAAATTGGTTCAAAATAATGTATTTGATAAAAAATCTTCAAGTGATGAAAATGCCGCCAAGCCGAAATTTCTGTTTGGTGAACCCGCCAAATTCGAAACAAAACCACCTAGTCTTTTTCAGAAGGACGAGGCACCTAAATTTGCATTCGGAAACAAGTCTGATGAAACTAAAGAAGCTCCTAAATTTGCATTTGGAAACAAACCCGTTGAAGCTAAAGAAACACCTAAGTTTGCATTTGGAAGTAAGTCTGACGAAACAAAAGAAACACCCAAACTTGCATTCGGAAACAAACCAGCCGAAACTAAACAAGCTCCTAAATTTTCATTTGGGAAAATCGAAAGTCCAGAAGAACCTAAGAGAAAATTTAGTCAAGTCGTTGAAGAAAAATCAGAAGAGCCAAAAAAGACTAGCCCGTTTAACTTTGGAGCTACTAATGACACAAAAGGCGGTAATCAGAAAACGAGTTTGTTTGGGGATAAAAAGGAAACAGAGCCAATTAAACCGTTGTTCAGTTTTGGGGGAAATAAAGCTGCCGGAGTTGCACCTCAATTTTCATTTGGTGCTAATAAGAAATCTTCTTCTGCTCTGCTGAAAGAAACTAAGGAACCCACAACCGTTTCATTTACATTGTCGGCTAATGACAAAAAAGACGAGGAAAAATCTAAACAGGATGTAGCGAAACCGCTATTTGCGTTGAGTGGAGTTACATCTAAAGATTCGACTCCGTCAACTCCAAACACTGTATCGAATATGCCATTTTCGTTTGGCGGCGGTCAAGAGAAAAACGATAAGGAGATGGAAGAAAAACCTAAGACTGGGGTGTTTTCGTTTAATCAGAACAATGGAAGTACAGGAACTACCGCAATAACCCCGTTCAAGTTTGGTGGGGATGCCAATAAACCGGTGCAACAGGGGGAAGAAAAAAGAGATGAGTCTGACGAACAACAGCCTCTTGCCAAAAAGACCAACTTTGGTACGCCTGCATCGACCACCCCTAATCCAATACTGTTTTCATTTGGTAGTACTTCTAAGCCAGCGTTCAACTTGGGAACCAATACTACAGAGAAAAAAGACACCACAGTTAGTACTTCATCAATTGCAACGTCAACTCCTTCGCATACACTTGCCACTGCACCTGCCACTGTGCCTGCTACGGGAGGACCCACTGCACCTAGTATAGGAGGTTTTTCTTTTAAGACTGGAAATAAACCTTCCCAACCTGAAACACGAACCACTGGGTTCAAGTTTGCAAGCGGAGTCACGCCACCATCCGGTGCCAACCCACTGTTCAACTTCAGTGCTCCAACGTTATCAACCACAACTACTTTTGGAGGATTTGGACAAACTTCAACATTTGGCGAAGCAACTAAGCCTGCCTTTGGAGGAACAGGACCTGGAAAAACAGATAATGTATTTGGCCAATCTAACCCTAGTACAAAATTTGAACAAGCACCGGCAATGAACCTTGGTGGTGGCCAAATCACTAGCATGTTTGGAAATAAGCCAGTGGCATCTACTACGTCCATCAGTGCCAATGGCTTTGGCAGTCGTCCGGCAACACCCACGTTTAATTTTGCAGCAACGAACGCTAACCCACCATTACCAGCTCCAATGCCTACGGGAGTACCGGTGTTCAATTTCGCTGGTAGCAAAGAGCCAACGCCGGATCCTGCCTCGATATTTGGTCAACATAACGTAAATAGAAGCAACACTTCTACACCATTTGGAGGTACAATGAATAACAATATGTTTGGCCAGCAGCAACAACAACAACCTCAATTTCAGCAACAACAAACAAATATGTTTGGCACTGCCAGTAACCCTACAAATAACTCATTTATGTTTGGAGGTAATACTGTGGGAGGCCCAATTGTTAATGGAGGTATACCCACACCGCCAGTGGCCAACCCACGTAGAATCGCTCAACCAAAATCAAGAAGAAGAGGCTAAAGCTTGTATAAAAAGTTGTATAATGTATAATGTATATTAATCCTTAATAGTAATAATGATGATGTGCCTGTAACGTAAAGCCCTGTATCCACCAATTCCAAGGATACCGTCTTTTTACATTTGATTCAGACAAATGCGACAAAATTATTCGCACTATTTGTAAAAAAAAAAGATCGAACCAAGGCGGTCAAATTTATTAGTACTAATGGACACTGAAATATTCATAATACGTGACCAAATAATTTCACACCAAAAATGTATGGTATATGGTTACAAACAATTGCTGTCAGGTGGTACGAACAGAATTTATCTAATAGTACGAATAATTTTGTCGCACAAGTACGAACAATAATCTTTCATTTGGTACGAACAGAAAATAAAAACACTGTACACGGTTTAAACCCTAAGCCTGGTCTAGTGCCCTTCCGCGGGTTCTCTTCCTAACAGTGCTACTATAAACCCATAATGTTGTGTTTGATAATTACATCTTGTTGTATAAAAATAGAATAACAATAGAATGAGGGGGTTGTTGCATGAAACACAAAATGGCTGAATTACATGTGAAGTATTTCTTACGTCAACTTTTAATTTGCCTCCTTTTTCTGCCCCACTACGGCGCACGTGATAAGTATCACGTGGAATGTTTTACACCTTTCTAATCAAAGGAGAGGAAGGAAGGGAGAGAGAGGGAGTATAGTTGGGTTAGTGCTACTTTGTTAAACTACATAATAGTAAAGATATGTATTTACTATGTCTTTCAAATTTGATATATGTGTATGCAATATGCAACGCGAGGACTTAAGATGTAGTGGAAGCTAAAATGACACTGTTCGGCCAGCGAAAAAAATAAAAATAAACGTGAAGCAGGAGAGGGACCGCGGATTGTACTGCAAAAAAGAAAGAAAAAAAAAACTTTTGACTTCCCAAATAGGCAATGACAGAAGTATAGTATATCGATACCGTATCTCTTGATTGCAAGATATTTGCAACTTCGGTAATGCATTTTTGCATTGTTGTGGAATTTATTTAACGTAACAGTGTGTTGGGTTGCTACAGCAAACAGCAAGTCGAGGTGTATAGACCACTTGGTTGCTGCTCGCCACGCCACAAATGCGCAAGCGCAACTTGTAGACAAATACTCCCTTCTCCAAATATTGAAGAATGACTGGCATCCGCCAAAACCAACCTATATATATGGGCGGTTATTGTTTCTTGAGAGAATGGTTAGTAGTGTGTGAGTATGGAAGAAGATGAAAGATGAAATGTGGAGTAAGTAACACCGCAACATAATGTTCAAAAAATTTGTGCCCCGCGCACACACTACTAGTTCACGACATAGATTTCCTTATTTAGGTAATGAAGTTTTTCGTTACCCTCTCTTCCTTTGTTCCCAGGAACTGCATCAACCATTAAAGTATTACTGTTTCTTTGAAATTGTACCCCTAAATAGAGAATACTCAATATTACTGATTATAGTTCTTTTGTTCTTTTGTTCTTTTGTTCTCTTGTTCTCTTATTCTGCTGTTCTTTTTTTTTTTTTGGGTTCCAGTTGGGCAAGAATGTGATATTTGATAATTGATAATCGACAATCGACCCCCTCCCGCAACCATCAATATATATAAATACTATTTTTCTCTACCCCATTCTGAAAAAAAAAAACCCAAAACCTCTTTTGTATTCTTTTCCCTTCACTTTTGTTCCTTCGTCTATTATTTATTTGACGTCTTCCTTGCTTTTGCTCAAATATCTTCTTCATTCAAATCCTCAGATTTTGATCCCTACTACTATCTATACATTCAAATAGTTTAGATCTCAGTACCGCCCCCTCCCTGCAAACGAGACCACACTTTCTATCTACAACGCCAACCACCACACATATTCCAATAGTGTTAAACGTGTTCCCAGATATCATCAAGTACTACCAGCTCATATTTACTACTGAACTGTTTTGCTAACATTCCATTTCAATTACAGTCTGTGTTTCTCTTTGGAATCTAAACTTTAGCAACCAAGCTTCCCAAAAAAAATTTCATAGGCGACAGTGAAGCCAAAAAAAATAATATCTAGCCGAAGAATCTAGTTGTCCCGTTCCCTATCCAAAGAAGGAAAAAAAAAAAAAACGCCAGCAATCCAACAAAAAGTTCGAACCATTCGTACTGACTAAGTTCCTCCCAATAACTATAGCTATTTATCATTGTTCGTTCCATCATGACCTCTGATGTTAAATATCGTTTGCAGAGAATTCAGACTCTTAATGCTGAACAAGAAATCACCTTGAAACAAGTATGGGCTTATCTCTTGAAATATTATGGTTATCCAATTGATATCTCCGATCTGGACTTGCCTTACAAGCAATGTTATGTTGCTTCTACTTCAACTGCAAATTTCGATGAATCCCAAGCTATTCCAACTTTGGGTTTAACTAAAACAAATACCAGAGGTTCCATCAATTCTTCCACAAGTACTGCATCCAAAAAGAAAAGAGGATTGTTTGGTTCAAAGAAATCTTCAGCATCAGCTATGAATGCCAGTGTCAGCAATCAACTGACTAGCTCTCCTCCACCGAACTCCAAAAGAATGATGCAAATTCAGTCACAATCATCTTCCGAAAGATACATCCCAGTCGACCAACCAGATGACCATTATTTTTCTATCTTTGCTCACCACTACAAAGGTTCTTACGAATATTCTGATGATTATGATCCAAGTTTGGAGTCCGCTGGTGGTGCTGGCTACTCCAACGGTTACAGTAATGGTAATGGTAACGGTTATGGTAACGGTAACGGTTATTACGGAAATGACGACGCTGCTTCCATCAATTCCTTGGAAACATTTGTTACCGCTTCTACTTCATTGACTGACTACGATGATTTACCACCCCAAATTTTCAAAAGCAATGGAAGATCCAATGGTAACTCATATGGTGGCAGAATTGGTCATCCTAACAAACAACAATCTTACCAACAACAACAACAGCCACAGCAAGCATCTGGCGGTTCATTCAGCCGTCACCAAGCTACCCTCAACTATCCACTCCATGTCAGTGCTGGTCGTAGTCCATTGGCTTTTCTTGAACAATACAATGTTAAAGATTTACATCAAGGACTTTGTAGAGTCCTGCGTAATGACTTAGTCGATAACCTTATATTACGTTTTGTTAGAGCTAGAAAATGGGACACCGAAAGAGCCATTGAAATGATGGTAAAATCATTGCACTGGAGAAACACCGATTTCCCAGCTGATATTTGGGCCATGGAAGGGGATGCTCCATCTTATCTTAATGGTACCAACAAAGGTTTTGTCCACAATTTCACCACCGAAAAATCCTGGATCAAAGGTAGAGATAAGAATAACAATCCAATTTTTATGTTCCAAGCCAAGAAGCATTTCACTGCTGATGCCCCATTGGAACAAAACCAAAGATATGCCATTGTCACCATTGAATGGGTGAGATTGTTCTTGAGAGAAGTCAGCGAGTCCGTTGACACATGTACAATTGTTTTTGATTTGACTGGGTTCTCGCTTAAGAATGCCGATTATTCCACCATCAAATTCTTGGCAGATGTTTTTGAAGCCCATTACCCGGAAACCCTTGGGTTCATTTTGATCCACAACGCACCATGGATTTTCTCCACTGTTTGGAATATCATTAAAGGTTGGTTGGATCCTGTTGTTGCCTCCAAGATCCATTTCACCAAAGATACTAAAGAATTGTCTAAATTTATCGATCCTACTTTGATTCCAGATTATTTGGGTGGCGAGGATACTACCCGTGGTTTCTACCCAATTCCTGAATCAAAAGATGAGTTCCCACCAAGACCGAAAGATGCCGAATTTGTTAGATTGAGAAAAGAAAGAGATGACTTGTATGTTAAATTTTTGGAAACCAATAAGAGATGGATCGAATCAACAAACCCACAAGTGTCGGAAAAATATTTGAGAGATAAGATTGACTTAAACATTGCCATTTCCAGAAATTATATTCAATTAGATCCATATGTTAGAAATGCAGGTATCTATGATAGAGACGGTACATTGACGGTTGGTCATTAGAGCTTGAATTAGAAATTAATTTCATATAGTTTTGCCTTTTCTTTTTTTTGTGTTTCATTATATTATTATTTTTTTTATATACATATAGTTTTAAATTGGTGAATAAACTGTCTATTCGTACAAGGAGTAACTGGTTGGTCTGAATGGAATTTGTGCAAGATCGTGGTCAACTAGGCTTTTGTTCTTGGTTTGACTGTGAACCTGAAACATTTAAGTATATGATCGTAGCAGCGTGAGCCGCTATAATGCTTTGCATTAAAGCATATCCTCATTGATAGCACAGTGTTGGACTTGTGTTTCCATCTTTAGAAAAATTTGAGTATTTCATAACATTTCCACTTCGTTGATAGCCAATGTAACTTGAACTTCCCCTGTAGCGTGTCCAGCAATATTCTTCCTTGTAATATAACTGCAAACTGGTATAAGCTGAGCCGTATTTTGATACAACAACACTCTTGTATAACTCTCCCAGTCTTCGCTCTATGAATCAGTTTGAGCAATATTCATGTCGGACATGGGTTATCTGGTGGTTGGATACATGAATGAAAGATTTGTCAAGGTTTCTTTAAATATTGCAAAAAAAAAACCAAAAATATCAAGTAGGAAGGAAATGTTGACCTTACCCAATTCACCAACTTTCTCACGTCCACTCTCCCCCTCTCCCCTATCTTGTTCATTCCTTTCGATATAATTAGTAATCATATTAGTACGAATTACATGCAACTGCAAATAACAATAACAATGGAAAAACGCATGAATTATATAATTTTGTAAACATTTCTGTATGTCAATATGAACAAAGGAATCGTTTTGTGTTGCGTGTCTGTTGACAATTGCGAAATTGCGTTGCCTAATTTGAAATTTTCCGTTTCTTTTGTTACCTTTGTTTCGTTTTGCATTCTTGCCCAGATCTTATTGATCTTCAAAGCCTCAGTTTCGTTTCAAACAACGATACTGTCACCGCTCACCTCAATTTTTTTTTTGCGCTTCATACATGCCAATTAACGATAGGGCCGTTTCATTTTCCGTGCTGAATCGATGCGATTTTTTTCATCTACAACCTAGACCAAGGGGGAGCAAAGTTTAAGGAGCAATGAGCAAGGGGGGGAAAGGTTATGTAGTGCTCAATTATATTCTCAATTTCATCTCATAACCATCATCAACAAATCAATGGCACTATCCATTGTTGTGCAATTCTACTTATCCACATGGGTGAAGCTCCATTGATTGGTGGATTTTGCAATTCCGTTGCCTTTCTGTGTTGATAGAAATACCCACGTTGAAAAGGTCAATCGTACTAACATTCCCATCAAGGGATGAATTCAGATCAACAGGATAATCGTAGTATAAATACGGACATGGAATCATGGAATCATTTCTATCTTTCGTTTAATTTTGTTGATCAACCAATAACATCTTCCATTATTCATTAACAATGTTCTTCAAACACATTTTTATCGCTCTCGCCCTTGCCTTGTTAGGTACCGCTGCTCCTGCCCCTGCCAAGAGATCTGCTGGTTTCGTTGCTTTGGATTTCGACATTGTCAAAACTCAAAAAAACATCACTGATCACCATCAAGGTAAAGAAAAGAGACAAGCCGTTCCTGTCACTTTGGTCAACGAACAAATTACTTATGTTGCTGACATTACCGTTGGTTCAAATGCTCAAAAACAAACTGTTGTTGTTGATACCGGTTCTTCTGATTTGTGGGTTGTTGACCTGGGTGCAACTTGTCAACCAAGATTCCAAGGTCAAGATCAAGACTTTTGTAAACAACAAGGTACTTATTCCCCAAAATCATCCAACACCGCTAACAACTTGGGACAACCATTCAGTATTACCTATGGTGATTTATCTTCATCAAGTGGTACTTTCTACCAAGACACTGTCGGTTTTGGTGGGGTTTCCATTACCAAACAACAACTTGCTGACGTTACTTCCACTTCTGTTGGGCAAGGTATTTTGGGTATTGGATACAAAACCAACGAAGCTTCTGGTAATTATGACAATGTTCCTGTTACTTTGAAGAAACAAGGTGTTATTGCTAAAAATGCTTACTCACTTTACCTCAATGCCCCAGATGCTTCCACTGGTAAGGTCATCTTTGGTGGGGTTGATAAAGCCAAGTACTCTGGGTCATTGATTGCTTTACCTGTTACTTCCAACAGAGAGTTGAGAATTCACTTGGACAGTCTCACTATTGGAGGTTCAAGCATTTCTGCTTCCCTTGATGCCCTCTTGGATTCAGGTACTACTTTCACCTATCTTCAACAAGACGTTTTCCAACAGATTGTCGATAAGTTCAATGCTCAATTGACTTATGATGCTAATGGTAATCCTTTGTATCTTGTTGATTGTAACTTGCAAGGAACTGTTGACTTCAACTTTGACAAGAATGCAAAGATCTCTGTACCAGCTACCGAATTTGCTGTCAAGTTGTACACTACTGACGGTCAAGTCTACCCTCAATGTCAACTCAGTTTTGTCTCTGGTAACAGCAACATTCTTGGAGACAACTTCTTGAGATCAGCTTACATTGTTTACGATTTGGATGACAACACCATCTCCTTAGCCCAAGTCAAGTATACCACTGACTCCAACATTTCTGCTCTTACTTAGTCCTGGTGATAATTCTTTTTCAGTCTTGTGTGTGAGGCTGAGTGTGTGTTTGCCTGTTGGTGCATGCTGATCTCCTCTATTCTATCTTTTTCTTACTCCTTTTTTTTATTTTTATATTATTGTTTACATTGAATACACTCAAGTCTATCTATAAAGCAAATCTAAAACTCTAAAGATTCTATTCTCTTGAGCAGTCTCTCCCAAAAAAGTAGACTTTCAACCAATCAAAACAGACCAATACTTGATTCTTTATTGACAAACACATCATAATATACGCAGATCTCCAAAACAAGTATGTCAAATTACCACCCGAGGCAACGTTTGACCATGAACCCATTGCAACATCAGCAACTGCCTTCTCTGATCCAATATATGCCAAGGAACCCCTGTAGTTGTAAACAAACTCCGGTAAGCTTTCCTCTAATTTATGTAATCTCTTGACACTAAAATCATTATTATCCTTTTGATGATCTATCTTATAACGCAATGACTCCACTTTTTGCAATTTTCCAAAATACTTGGCCAAATAACAACCCTCTTGAAATGCTACTTGGGCAGTAGGTGGGTATTTTGTAATGGTACAATCTCCCAAAGCAAATATGTTATTCGTTCCAATAACTTTCAATTGTTTGTCAACCAAAAATCCTCGTTTGTTAGTTTGCTCAGCAAATTTGCTGATTAAAAGCAGGGTGAAATTTCTGGTAGAATTTCCTGTTGCCCAAATAAGCATTCCATATGGGATAGGATTACTCGTACCATCTTTCTTGTTGAGAACTGTTGCATTGGTGTTATCGACTTTGGTGATTCTCGAACTTGTAACCAAGTTGATGTTTGTATCTTTGAAAATTTGATTCGTAAAATCAACCAATTTAGGACTGAATGTATGCAACACCACTGGTTGACTTTCGACCAAAGTGACTTTCATATCTTTGGCAATTTGAGGCATCCATTTTTTAAGATCCTGATCAATATAATCCTGAATCTCTCCTGCCGCTTCAACTCCGGTTGGACCACCACCGCATACCATAATATGCAACAATCTCAATCTTTCAGGATCATCTTCAGGTAATAGGTTCGCTGCTTCAATCAAATCAATCATTTTTTTCTTAATCTTAACCGAATCATGTACCTCTTTCACAAATATGGAATTTTCAGCTACTCCAGGAATACCAAACGTAGAAGGTTGAGCACCGATGGCTACCACCAAATAATCATAGTTTAAATCAGTAGTAATAAGTTCCATTCCATGGTCTTCGAAAATACGAGTATATGTTGAAGATGAATTATCACCAGTATGGCCAGAATGAACCGTTGTCGATTGCTGCACCGTCAATTTGTTTGCTGCTGGATCCACATCAATTGCTTCTGCTTCCAAATAAATAACTTCTCCTGGACGTCTGTTGATGATTGACCTGACCGGTTCAATGATGGATCTCATGTCAATTGTTCCTGTGGGTACACTAGGTAACAAAGGTGTGAAAAGAAAGTAGTTTCTGGGGGATACAACAACAACATTGTATAAGGTACTATCTAAATTCTTCAACAAAGAAATGGCACCCCAACCTGAACCTAGTATCACCAATGTCTTTTTTTTTTCACCATCGGGGAAATAAGGAGATTGTTTAATTTGATGCACTGGTCTTGATTCTTGATAAATCTTATAGCCAAGAAACGAAGTTGCTCCCACAGCCGTGAGGGCTACACCTGTAAAAGTATACTTGACGAACTTTCTAAATATTGAGAATCTTGGTGTGATAGTCATTGATGAAGAAAAACAGAGGTTGAGAGGGAAAGATGAAAGGAAAGTAGACTGAACGAACCAACAAAAATCAACATCAGAAAGGGAAAAAAAAGATTTAAGTATAGGTAGAAATAAGGGTGTACCAACAATATGCTGGGTCCAAGGAACACAGTTTCGCGAGATATGAAACTGGGATACCTGGAACAAGGGGACTTTGTCCACACTCAGCGAAGAACAGAAAACTTAATTGCGAAATGTTACACAAAACTTTTTATCGGTAGGATGGATATTATATCCGTCCTTTACTACCGAACAAAAACTACCGCCGGGAAAGAAAGTGAGATAGAATGAAAGAGAAAGGGACATTAATAAGCAGTCCCTGTGAGTCACGTATTTAAAAAAGTATGGAGTATGATTGCAATGTATGGGCCAACAGTTGTTTGGTTGTGTTTAAAACAAAAATTCACGCAAGAGCTCTCCTGCAAAAAAATCGAATCACACTGAGAATCGTAACATCAAATAGTCGAAAATGCAAATACAAAATGTTTCACTAAAGCAATAAATAGCCAAATCCATTAAATCATCTAACTGATTGATAATAACTTTATTATTGGGTATGTCGTCACACAAGAACCAATCAGAGGAATAGTATCACTGGCAACCAACTCTCCCGTTGAACGAAACCTTGTGTTGTGAGATGACATCACAGACGGACAGAGGCGGGAGAAAGAAACAAAGCCACAACCTAAAATGAATGCACCAGCATGAAAAGAGCCAACTTGGAACGGTCGGCCAATGTCATGTCGTTGAGATTTTAATGACCAGCCAATCAAATTTTGTGCTTTTATAAAGCATATTGTTGTACAGGATAATAGGGTTGTTAATATCCTTAACAAGATGGAAGAACTGTTTAACAAAAGTTCAAGTCTCGACACGTGATCATACTAGGTCTATTGTTCAACTGACAACTCTAACTACAGTCTTTTTCCTTTTTGTTTGAACTAGTGACCAAAAATACTTGAACCAGCGCGACAAAATTATTTAAATCAATGAAACAAAAATTTGTCAACCAAGGCAGACAAAATTGTTTGAACTATTGCGGTAATATTTTTGAACCACGTGACCACTATTTTCAAACTAAGGCGGTCACAATTATTGCAACCAACACTAGACA
>JAJLZW010000129.1:10071-31853 GCA_030572435.1 Candida labiduridarum | reverse complement strand
GGGACGGCGGCGGAAACGGGGGACGTGGGGGGAGAGAGGGGGCGAGGAAGTAGCGGGAAAAGCGAGTAGTGGGAATTGAGGGATTAACTTGAAATAATTCAGGTTGAAGTATGAAGGACAATTCTTTTCTGTTCGTTTTCTTCTAATATTGAAATTTTCTGAAAATTGTAAGGAACAAAGATACACCTTTATATATATTTCATTTTCTGCAAAGAAGAAAAAAAAAAAAAGAAGGAAGAATGTGTGAGTTGTAACTTTTTTTTTTTAAGGATTTTCGTTCCTTGTTTGGGTTGAATTTGTTGAAACTCTTGTTCTCTTTTTTTTTTGTCAGTTTTGAAAAATGTGAAAAATTCAACCTAAAAAGTTTATCTGCGTCTAACACTTAACAAGCAAAAAAAAAAAAAAAAATAAGAATAATGCGGGAGGACGTGTATATCTTGTGGTTTTAGTTTTAGTTTTAATTTTAATTTTTGAGTTATTTTTCACTTTAGTCTTTTTTTTTTCCACCATTTACAATATTTATTTCTTTATCACGGTCACACTTACTATTACTCTTACATCAGGTGCTTTGCGTACACGTTCATTCACTCGTTTATCTCTTCTCATCTTTTCAATTTATTCTCTTTATTTCTCATGTCGGTTTTTCGATTTTTTTTGTTTCTTGGCTTGTCTTCTCTTATATTATTTTATCTGTTCTTTTGCAACTGTTAGCTCGAGTCGAAGGAATTGTTTTGCCCGTTGTTCGTGTTGTGGTTCCACACATGCCGAGATCAGTTGACCAGTACGAAGCGGGTTCACCGCGGTACACGTTGCTTCGTTTTCTGCAACTCATATGATAGAGTTTCAGGTGAAAAATGTTTTTCTTTCTTTTTTCCTTTTTGTTTTCACCTTTGATATCGTCAAATTTTTTTTCTTACCTAGTGATCGGATGTAGATCACTGGATGGGAGATGCCCATTATTACACGAACGAAATGGTTAAATATCAATAATAAAAAAGAAAAAAGAAAAACTCATAATAATAACAATTGAAAAAAAAAACTATACAAGTTGTGTGTGTCGCCATAGTGACTCATAACATTTGCACGTCGTTGTTCTATCGCTATATGCCACAACTTCAAAGGTACCATATAACCTTTTTAATGATATCAAAATAGAGTATTCTTGTGTTATCACTCTAATTTCGCCACAAATATGTCAGGTGCAGTTGTTTAATATCTTCCTCCTCCTTTCCCCCCCTTGTCAACACCAACAATCTTTCTTTATTTATAGTTTGGCATCTTTTTTTTTCTTTGCAGGTTTACGTGTTAGCATATAAAAATCTCTAATGAAACCAATCGGCAACTTCAAACACTATCATTCCCAGTCACAGAAATTAAGCGAAAGAGATACAGACAGATTTTGACGCATGTTCACAACACAAAAGCCGAAGTAGGCCCCCGATATTTCTATGATTTGCATCGTGCGAGTATTCTGCATCCTTGCTGTAAGGCTACACGACCTATTTTTAGTTATGTTGACGCAGGGGAGGCTTTGATCATTTTTTTTGCTCTCTCTCTCTCTCAGCAGGAGAAGAGTTTACATCGTCAACATGTCGCCCAACTCTCATTGGATGTAATTGAAGCTCATTGTTATTAATAATAGTTCTCTAGTCTTAACGTGAAGTTCATATGCAGATTGCGGGAATATGTGAAAAACTGAATAATAGTACCTAGTTTCACCATAATGAATACCACTACAAGATTGCGCTCTGCTTCACAAACTTCTTTATTCCCGCAGTCTTATCGAGACATCACTTCTTATACCTCAAACCAATCAAAATGAGCCAGCTTGGTGAAAATTTCAATAGGAAACATGGGTCTTGTTTTCCATACCCAACAATTGGTTATGACGTAGTTGATACCAGTGAATAGCGCTATCGCAGAAATGTCTTAATCTCCAGGTTATCCAACTCACACGACCCATTCACTTACATACTTTTTTTTTTGCAATCTCCATTCTACTCCTATTTCTCTTCACGATATCACCTCCGAATAACCGCCAACTAATTTTTTCCTCTTTTTTTTTTTTTGATAGTTTTCTTATCATTAATGTCAAAATACATAATCGATTAATCAATCAATCAATTAAATATTAATCATTCTGTTATCATTCCTCGAAAAGATCAAGTTTATTTTTCCGGTTCACAAATTACATACAAGTTCAATGGAAGACAGAAGCAAACGTCGTCTTTCCTTACTTCACCTGTTAACTAACAAAAATGATCAAACCACAACAACAATGGCAATACCACCTTCTACTACAACTACCACTAATACCACAAACAATACAATTGCTGCTGTAATAGCCTCAACCACAAATACCATAAATGGTGTTTCATCCAATCCCCAATTTGCAAGAAGTATGAATTACCCGCCAACATACAACTTTGGTGTTTCTTCAACCACCCCAAATAATCCAAACAACAGAATCCCCTCAGGGTTTATGTTGGCACCAGATGGATGTATTTATTTTAGAGGTTACAACGGAAAGCAAGTAGGTTCGGATAGTGATCAGATACCAAGATATGTTCCATACGAATACCCCAAGCGAGCCACCATTGCGAATACAACTACAAATGTCAATACAAATAACAACCATATACTAGAAACCAATAATCATCCTACTTATATCATACCTTCAAGTCAATCTCAATTAGCATCGATCCGCTCGCCGTTAAAAAATGAAACCAACAATATAAACTTGTCAAATTTAGAGGTATACAACAATTTAAATCCCAGAACAGCACCAAACATGAATTATAAGGAAAAAATAATCAGTTGGATGGCGTCTTTACCCCAGATCAATAACCCGGAAAATGACGAGATCTATATTGACTGTTATTCCGGGGTCGTTTCAAGCAGTGGTACTGCCTCGACTTCAGATGATGAAATAGATTTAGTAGATATCGAAGATATTTTAGAATTGCAGGCACAAAAAATAACAAGGTATGTCACCAGGTCTTACGTTCATGAAGTTGAAAATGCAGATATCATCCGACCTGGCAATGATAAAGATAAAGATGAAGAACAAGAGGGGGAAGAACAAGAAGAAGAAGAAGAAGATGACCACGAAGAAGAAGATAACGGAGAAGAGGAAGAAGATGATGAGGTCGTCGATGATCAAGAAGATGATGACGCAGATGAACAGATCGCGGAAGAGGAAGAAGATAGTGTGGAAAAGAATGGCCAGCCTAACTATGATTATCGGGATGTTGACTTGCGTATTACATTCGATATCAATTAACATGTATTGCATTATTTACTTACCTATTATCTCATTTCTTATATTTCTCTTATAAATACAAATCTAATTCTTCTAACCTGTAGCTCAAATCATGTTTGATTTCTTCATCACTATCAAATCCAGGTAATTCCTCGATGCTTGGGTAATATGGTACCAACGCATCATTGCATTGTACGTAAGCACTATTGTATATCTTCCAGTACGGGGTTCTTACTTTTCTAGCAGGATGAAATAACCCCGACCACACATAATTGGCAAAGACACCATTTCCAAGAACTAGCCTTAAGCCGTCAATACTCTCAAGAATTCTGCTAATAACATGAGGGGAAACTTCAAAAATATTAGGCATAATCAAATTTAAAAAATGAATAAATACATCGGTATAATCATTGTTTGTGAATCCCACACAATTTAACGCAATATGAAATACAACCAGCGATGCGGTTTGTCGATGAACCAAATCTCTATCAGTTAATGCATCATCCAATAAGGGAGTGATAGAAAACAAATAATCCTTGGTAATTTTCCCATTCAAATATTCAAACATAAAGCTCATTGCTTTTAAAACACCATTCTGAACATTCTTCTCTGGGGTTCGATACTCATTCATTACGGCAGGTAATGCCGTAAATGGCAAACAAGTTTCCGCCACAATTCCCATGGCGACTGCAGTACAAACTCTAAGTTGACGTTCTTGAACTCGTAGATTGCTCAAAAGCATGACGATAACATCTTGAGGACCGATGGTTTTGGCAATGTAGCCAAATGTACGATTCGCAGCCACTCTTATTCTTTTGCGTTGTGCCTTTAACATTTCCAATAAATCAAAACAAATACGCATCCACTCTCTAGCATTTATCGTCTCAGCATTTTTTTGTGCTATTAATCCCACCAAGTTGATAGAAGCTTCTTGTACTTTTTCATGTCGATTTTTTAAAATTGGGGTCAATGTCGGCAAAATTTGATTGATCGATGGGTTTGACATCGTATACAACGTAACTTTGTCTATTGAATCAAGACATGCGTATAACGCATTAATGATCGATCCTAATACTTCTGGGAAAACTTCACCTAATGACTCATATAAGATTAATATTAATTTAATCAACAATTGATCATCATCTTCCGAACACTGCTTTATAACAGGGGCCATCACAACAATTAGATCTGCTGCCTGTTGTCGGATATATTCCAACTTGTTCTTAATTCGATACAAGATTGTACTCAAGATTGAATTCAAATGTGGCTTCAATTTAACATTCAATGCATTTGCCATCGATTCAAAACATGTCAAATAGATCCGGTGTTGCGTGGTTTGATTTTGGAATGCAAATAAAACACCATCCACTAGTTTTCTCTCCAATTGTGAATCCATTCCTATCAATTCTTCATTATTACAAGATATTAATTTATTAATTGCCTCAATTGCCAATTCTCTCAATTGCTCATTGTTGTCCTTACTAAAATAAACAATTCGTTCCAACATATCCAAATAATCAAATTTGCATGCCAAATGATTCGTTGCTTCGACAACCAATCTTGTGATTCTATTCGTGTCGGTAGCAGTACGTCGATTCCAAAACGATTTTAAAAATGGGTCTACGATTTTCGTTTCATATGCAGGTATAAGTTTTCTAGACAATGGTAATCGAGGAATGGTGTTTAGTATTGTCTTCCTCATGTCTTCATCTCGCGAGTCAAATTCTCGAGCTAGAATGTACGCAATTTCAGTGGTATAATAGTTTGCATATTCTTCATAATCAGGATCATGAGTCATCAATGGAATTATTGCACCAATACATTTTATGAAACTAGCCAACCCTTTTCCTCTCTGCTTTCTAATACCAAACCACATTGGTTCCAAAATTGCTTCAAAGGACTGGATACCATATGGTGAGACCGTTTCGGCCATCTGTGATAACGTGAGCGCTGTGATAGTTCTAACTTGGGTAGCATCATCACTAATTCGAGGAGTCAATAGTTCGACCAAGGTGGAAAGATAAGGCAATATGCTAGATCCGTTACCTTCACCCAACATAATACATAGCTGTTGAATTATCTTAATACCTGTGTGTCTTGCAGTCCAATTTTTCTTCGAGTTAATAACCGCTTTCAAAAATGGCAAAAAGCTGTTCAATCCCAAAGTGTTTGCCACTATGGCAAATGTTCTCGCCGTCAAATTCCTCACATATTCATCCACATGATCTAGATCAGGTCTTAATGTGGTGATGATATTCGCTACCCCAGCAGCTTTTGTTAAAGTTGATATAATTTCTCGTGCCTCCAACCTTAAAGTAGGATCTTCATCAATTAGGAATGGAGATATAACAGAAAGTATTTGATGAGTGTAAGGACGAATCAACTCGTTCAATTGGTAAATAACTCTCCCTACCACTCTGACAAGCAAATGTCTTTCTTGAGGGTCCAAATTTGGTTCAATCAAGACTGGAAGTGTTTGGTTTAACAATATTTTTGGTCCAAATTTTATAGCATTGCTAGCCAATCTTTTCATGGCACGTTTACGAACAATAGGAGAACCATTTTTAACTTTCAATAACAATTTCAATGCACCGATTTCTTTCTGTTCATTATCTGTTAAATCTGATTTTTGGTTGAGACTTACAAGTTGTCCAAAATATTTCATATCACCTTCTTTGAAAAATTCCAATCCTTTGACTCCCGGCATTCCGACTGCTGAATCTGTTCCTAAGACTCCGACAGAAGCGTTTTCAGGCGGAACATAGTGCTCTTGTTTTATTGATTCGCTTATATCTGGTAATGCCGCTTCGTCGTTGTCTTGGAAGTTTGGTGGTCGCCTTACTTTAACATAGCCCACAGGTAATATCCTATCCAATATAGCATCCGTTAAAGGAATTCCATTAACCACAGGTAAATTATTTCCCGTAATCTCTTCAACCAATTTAGAAGTAGTAACAACAGGGATTAATTCGCTAGATCTCATCTTCGACTGTTTGTGATACTCTTCGGGAGTTACATCCCATCTTTTCTTTCTTTTCCTTGGCTCTGGTTGGACAGTATCATGTTTCTCTTTAATCAATTTCTCGACTCTGACTTCATCCCTTTCCAAATTTCTTTCCTTCATTATCTGCTTGTATGACTTTGTTTCATCTAAATTTAGATCCACCGCCCGCTGGTATCTCAATTTGTTGTAACTGTTTTGATTCATGATGTCCTCCTTTAGCTTATCCACAGGAGTGGAAACATCTCTTGCAAATTCCTCCTGTAATTCTTCATTCAAAGAATTGGGTATAGAATAGTTCATCTGTAGATTCTTCTTTTGCTTCGAGGGTGTCATCTCGTTTGATGGTCGTTTGTTAATTTGGTCGATTGGTTGAATATTTCCCACGGCCATTTCTTTGCGATCAGATAAATTCGTTGATGCGAAGTTTACCAAGGTCATCGAGTGTCATTAAGGCGAGCTTTTACAATCCAAAAAAAAAAAAATTGAAACTAGAAGCAATACACCAATACGGCTACTTTTGTAACAGTAAAACTTTAGAAGATGTCCACAAGTAATTCCCAAAATGCAACAGTGCTATTGACTAGGTTACTTTCATTAAAGGAAAATTCCGGTTTTCATTTAATATTAGATTCATTGACGCAATCGGCGTATTACCTAATTCAAGAGTATATATACAGATTTTCAGGCTATCAGATCGTTTACCTATCGTTTGAAACCGTCAACAAACCAGATTATGCCGATGAATTTGTTGAGTGCACCTGTCTATCAACTCAACAAATTGTCGAGAAAACCCTAACATCAAAGGTGTCATCAAGTGGGAAAACATTAATTATTATTGATTCATTAAACTACATTTCCAATTGCGATGTTGCGAATTTTATATCCCAGTTGGCTCGTCCTTCCGTTACTTTACTTGGGGTATACCATATCCAGACACCAGAATGCATTTCCAAATGGACCAACTATCCGTCGACTCTGAACGTGTTGACCTACATTGCAAGCACCATTTACGAATTATTTCCAATACTTCCAGACTCGGCAGACGATGAAAAATTGGAGTCCACAGTAAGCAAGTTGAATTTCCCCATCAATTCAAACCTCAATGATGAAGTATTCCATATCGTCCTTACATATAGAAGAAAGTCTGGACGTTCATTAATTTACAAGCTCAGATTGAACTGTCGTAATCACGAGTATGAAATTTGGAAAGATCACCAGGACACTGAAGTTGTAGAGGAAGACGAAAGTTTACTCAAAGATTTGACTACATTTAATTTAACAACTAGTTCAAAGCAAAAATTAGCAAGAGAGCAAGTTGAATTGCCATTTATGCAAGCCCAAGAATCATTGGGATCTGCTGGTGGAGCAATTGTGTACGAATATGAAAAAGACGATGACTACGACGAAGAAGATCCATATGAAGATCCATTCTGAACAAATAAGCAATCAAATGTAATTGATTTTATTCTAATATACATTATGAAGTTAGGTACTTTCACGTTTTGCTTTTTTTGAGCGATTTCATGTACTCAATTTTCGATTTTATGCTTCGTTTCAATTTAGCCAATTTTGAATTGGCAGCAACCTCTTCAAACTCTTCCTCGGTAACAACTTTTTTTGTTAATAAATTGAATATAGTTCCAAATGATAAAGATAATACAGTACACGTCATTATTATAACATTATATGGCATTGAAAAATCTGGAGTTGGTAAGGTTAATAGCAAACTAGTTGTACGGAATTCGTAAACCATCGTGTTGTTGTTGTTGTTGTTGTCAAAAACAGAAATCACAGCAGGCTCAACGTCAAAACCGTGATTAGCATCCGGCGGATATTCACGATACAACAATAAGGATTTATCAAAATCATATGACATTGCTAAAGTCAGAAGTGGTGGAACCAGTATAACTAACTCCATATGTGATGGTCTGGCTCTATCAACAGCTGGACGAAAATATATATTTTTGATGTATTCTTCCTTTTCTGAAATGTCAAAAACTCCTGTAGCGTTCTTCAAACTCAACTTCAATGTATTTAAATACAGTCTCATGTACCATGGAGTTGATTCAAAATAAACAAATTTTACGCTTTCGTGTCCTGGGTTGGTGAAGACAGTACGTAATCCTCCTTTATCCAAAGAATAACCCGTTAAGGAACGTGATGCATACAAAGGTGGTGTCGAAACAGGTATAACAGTTGAACTATCACTAGCGGAAAACTCAAAATCATAGTCAACTGCTTCATCCAAGTACTGAGTAATTTTGTTGGAAGAATCAAGCGGCAAACTACTCCACACAACCGTTCCATTGTTTTGTTTTAATAGTTCGATATTCCAACTTGATGGATCAATATTAACTGTTACCTTTGATGACTTTGGATCATCACCAAATGCCAGACCCTTGATGGATCTTCCGTAAAGAGTTTTCAAATCCCATTTCAAAGAAACAGCATCACCAAGTGGGAAACATTGCCACGAATTGTAAGTTTTGTTTGTATCACATCTTAATTCATTTCCAGGTGTAGGCTTTGGAATTGCCCCTTCCTTTTGTTTTCTTAAAGATCTTATTATATCAACAACTTGGTTCACAGTTTGATGCAACTTCAAGATACAATGGTTACTCTCATCACACTCGGTGGTAACGTCAATTGACATCCCATGCCATAAGGAATCAAATACTTTATGTCCGTCTAGTAAAGATGCGACTCCTGATTTACCCCTTGTGGGTAAAAGCTTTAAAAACGGTGTCAAATTCTCAGTACAAACAGGTTCACTAGGTAGTGATGCCCTTAATAAGTATAGTTTATTTCCCAACTCAGGAGTGAATTGTATGTCTCCTAATCCTTCCACTGAATATTTTGGATACGTAGTGATATGGTTGTCAATAAAATTCAATGAAGCGCAGAAAAATCCAGACAAAGTTTTGGTCAATTTCAGCCAGCTCTTTTTAGCAACCTCTACGTTAGGTGCCTCTATCACTGCCAAAACCTCGACCCCGGTTCCTCCACTGTATTTGCCGTCAAACGGTAATTTACCCCAAGATTTAGCATCCCACCATCCTTGAGTGAATCGCAATTGCAATTGTTTTGTATTTGTTGACTCTACTATGGAGCCCAAGGAATTTGGAAAATAATTATAGTGACTGATTCTGGCTGTCTCCAGTACGGATGACTCATTGTTATATTGTATCTCGAAAGCTGATGATTCCATGTCAAAGTCAAAATTTGTCAACAACCTGTTTCTCGGCAATGGCTTTAAATGAAGCAGTTCTCGGAAATGACTGTCATCAGTAGTAGCAGCAATATCTGCATAAGTAGATGGCACAAACAATGAGGCCAAGAATATGGGAAGGTGGTATATCATTACTACTCCTTGGTGGATTCAAAGTGTGGGTGTGCTCCGTCTAGGTAAATTTTTCAATTGTTCAGGTGTTGTTTTTTTCCTCTATTTGTAGAACAGAAGTACATTCGTGCTTTTTTTTTTAAAAAAAAGAGCGCTACCAGTACAGCTTTCTCATGATACGCCAAAAAAAAAATTCAGGGAAAGGAAAACATAAACAAGCAAAGGAGGCCACCGCTACTATTGAAGATAAGAGAATTAATACCCCATTTGAGGTCATGACTTTAACGAGACAGCCCGCGTATGGAAATGCTAATTTTATAGAGCAACTGAAAGAGAACATAGTGCCTTTGAATCGAGGTAGGTCAGTAACAAAATTAGTCAATGCGCTACTGGGTTCTCAATCATCAACCGCAAACATCAACCATTTTGACCATAAAATGAAATTAAACGAGCAGAGGGACCAATTGCAGAAGAGAGTACTAGAAGCCGACGATTCAGATGACCCACTACACGCATACATTGAGTATATAGACTGGACTCATTATAATTACCCCCATGGTGCTAACACTGAGAGCGGGTTAGTAACCCTTCTTGAGGAATGTACAGCAAAGTTCAGAGATATACAAAACTATAAAAATGACCCACGGTATTTGAAGGTCTGGATGGAGTATACTAACTATTCGGATACGCCGAAGGACGTATTTGTTTATTTGGCCAAAAAGGAGATTGGCACTCAGTTGGCTTTGTATTACGAGGAGTTTGCTAATTATCTAGAAATGCTGAAAAAACTCGTCGATGCAAACCAAATATACGAATTGGGAATACAGTCAAACGCATATCCCTTGAAACGATTGCAAAGATCGTACAATGCGTTCAAAGAGAGGTTTGGTTTACAAGATGACACAGTATCAACCACATCAGAGGTGGTACGGGAAGTTCTCGGATTGAAGAGAGGATCCCGGATTGATTTTGACGATGGTGATATGGTGCTGCGAAGGAAAAAACCGAAACCTGAGGTTTTCAAAGATGATGTTGATCAAGATTTGAATGGCAGCATCTTGAAAAGCATATTTGGAACTGGCGTCAAAGAAGACAATGAATTGCACTCCACCAAACAAAGGACCAAAGAAAATGTAATGTCAGCAAACACTTGGATGGGGCAAGTTTTGAAGCAAAAGGTCACTACCCTGTCAGTAGGAAGCAAGATTCCAATTTTTCGTGATGACAATCCGAAGCAGCTACAGACAAAGAAACTGACCGTAACGGATAAGAACAACCGAACTTACACCTTGTTAGAGACAGAGGGAAAGAAACCCGAAAAAGTTTTCTTGAACATGGATCTAGTTTACCCAGATGAATCCCGCGAGTATAGCTTACTTGAATTGCTAAGTGTCACCAGGACTATGGAAAAAGCAAAGCGTTTGGCATCTACTCAGGAAATAAATGAACCCCATCTTGTTGAGACTTATGAAGACGTGGTTGATGAAGATACGAAAACAATCACATTAGCATTGAATAACACCATGCAAGAGAAAAGTCGATATGGAAATGAGCCGACGATAACTGTTAATGGTAATATAGCTCATTCTGAATTGCAAAGTATTTACAATGATATCGGACAGGTTTATAACTTTGACGAGGAAGATGAGAAGTTCCCAGAACTAACTGTTACTGACTATGAGGGTTTTGTAACGGAAACAATACACTCTCAAATCAGAAATGAAGAGCTTATTGGTCCACAAAATGAGCTTATACCTACCCAAGTTGACACTCAGCAAATAGATCAAATAGCCACTCCACCAACCGACATAGAGACTAGCTTTCAAGCTCATGCAATGAGTTCACCCTTTGTTGATGAGCCTAGTACCGCGCCACAACCGATTGATCCATTTGATGTTGATCTACAAGAAGGATTTCTCAACGGTTTGAACATTCCTATTTCCACATATGCTGGATTTCACAATAAATCAACAATCGCAGTAAGCCGAACTGCCAAAATCCGGAATATAACAAATAAAAATCAGACTATAAACAAAAGGTCTCTGATGGCAATAATTGATTATTGTGGAACCGAACTATATTGTTTATTGCACGAATTGGGCAAAGGTGGATATGGGTCTGTTTATTTAATAGAGGCAGCATCAAGTGGGGAGCTCAAAGCATTAAAAATCGAATCACCCTCAAACAGGTGGGAATTTTACATTTTGCATCAAATTCACCGAAGGTTGATTGGTGACCCACAATTTAAACAAAACTTTTTTGTTGGAGTGGAATCTTTGTACTATTTTAAGGATGAAAGCTTTTTAATTTTGGACTACTGCCGTCAAGGCACATTACTAGATGTTGTAAACACTTATAAAAACAATGGTTCTTTGGTGGATGAAGTGTTGGTTGTCTTTCTATCGATAGAGTTGATGAAGATTTTGGAGTCGTTGCATTCTGTCAATATTTTGCATGGCGATTTAAAAGCCGATAACTGCATGATACGATTTGAAGTTACAGACAACGATGGGTGGAGCGAACAATATGACAGGAATGGAAGGAATGGATGGAGATCTAAAAGCTTAACATTAATTGATTTTGGCCGAGCTGTCGATTTGAATTTGTTTTCCAATGGTACTAGGTTTATTAGCAACTTTAAAACTGACGAACAAGATTGTCCACAAATGAATAACGGTGAGCCTTGGTCGTATGAGGCAGATTATTTTGGGCTTGCAAGTATCATCCACACTTTGTTATTTGGCTCTTATATTCGAGTGAAGAAAATAGAAAGCAGAATTCAATTAAATGCGTCTTTCAAGCGGTATTGGCAGTCGAATTTGTGGAATGAGTTGTTTGAGCTACTATTGAATCCATATGAAGAAAATGAAAGCTACTACAAACCCAAAATTCACGAGCTCAGAATGCTACGCCAATTATTTGAAGACTGGTTGGAAAAAAATTCAAGAGCTAAACACTTAAAGAGCATAGTCAAGACTATTGAGACCGAGCTCAATTCTAAAAGCAAAGAAAGAGTCGGATAAAAGAAAAAAAAAACAAATTAATACTAGGGAATACTAACTCCGAGACATAACCTATAAACGACTATCTATTCCAAGTAGCGCAATATGATACACACGACAAGCATTTTTAATATACAAATACTATATTAGCCAAGCAAATAAATCTCGAGCATTCTACACAGTGTGACCTTCCTCTTCAAATCGCAAAGTATTCAATCTTCGGTCTATAATTGCGTCAACATCCTCGTCTCTGTTCTTTCCAAATGCTTTGGAAATTGACCAGCTTCGCTCTTTATTTCTTATTTTCACTCGTTTGCCACTAGGGAGTATCTCGTATCCACTTTCAAATTGGCTACCCCAAGGCTTGAAATCGCTCGAGTATACATTGACACCTTCCCCGCTAGGAGGTAATTCGTGCTTCATTGGATTAGTACCTGCTCGTTTTCTACTAATTGCAGATTGCGAATCGTCACTGCTGTAGTTATGTTTATCGACCATCTGCTCGTCCACAACTTTTGATTTTGAGATGATTCCTAGCTTGGAACCTACGTTTCTGCAAATTTTAATAATCAACATCTTCGTAGTAGACGGATCTCGTGGGAAAGTCCAACTTTGGTACAATTCCTTGAATGCAACATTCTCAAAGAATTTTCTCAACTCCAAGTCTTGCTCATAAACACGGAAAATTTCGTCATCGTTGGGTTTAAGCATAAACTTAAATACTTTGATCAATATGTCAAATAATAACGGAATCGTAAAAATCATTAATAATGTTGCCCACCAACTTTGATCGTGGCCCCAAGTGATTAATCCATAATCCACAAAATAGATGGGTGATAGCTTACTTCTGTACAATCCCATGATCAACACGTTCCAGATACCCCAACCACCAACTGAAATTATAAATGACGCCCATGCCAACCAGTTTCTATTTTGCATCTCTAGTAATGTGCATTTTGCATTTATCACTATAACCAAAACTGTGAATGATAGTGATCCGAGCGCAAAGGTAGTGTTATCACGCAACGCAGTCAATCCCCAAACGTAGTACGCGAGAAACGAGATCCCGACACTCTGCAAAGTCGCAAGCACCATCCACGAAACAAAAATCCTCAAATTGAATGCCTGATACAATCGTCCTTTTGCATAAAGCTCCGGGACTGCCAATAATGTTGCGGGTTTAAGATCTTTGTCAAACATACCTACGCATATGACCGGCAAAGATGTGAACAAAGTATTGAACATGGACAATGACCAACTTTCGTACAACGACGACCCAGAGAACAACGTATTCCTTTGGTAAATACATTGTGTCAAATAAAACAATAATTCTTTGTAAAATGTGCACAAGACAAACTTGGAGGTTCTCACGTAGTTGTATCGGCCATTCACAAGCAATAATTTCAAAAGAAATCTAAATTGGGCAATAGCGTAATCGGCAGAACGCGCTGCTTGTAGCCCTTCTTTACCAGTTATGCCGACTCCAATATCCGCACTTTGAATCATGGCTATATCGTTTGCACCATCGCCAATTGCAAGTGTCACAGCGTCCTTTCTTAATTTTCGAATCGAACTCACCATATTTGCTTTCTGAGATGGGGACGCACGGCAGCAAATAGTTGAATCAACTTCCACGCACAACTCAAGAAATAAGGTCAACAATGTAGGGTCTTGCTCTACCTCAGTCAATGTCCCACCATCGATAACCAAGACACTATGTGCTACTCTCCCTGCTTTAACTTCCTGCGTCGCGGACATAATTCTGTCTGTTAAGGCGTCCTTGCCTTCGTCATTCGAAAGTACAACAACCGTGGAATAGTCCTTGATAAGACGACACGAATATCCAATGTTTATAGCTGTTTCTCGCTTGTCACCTGTAAGCATCCAAAGCTTGATACCTGCCCTTCTTAGCTTGTCAATTGCTTCACTCACGCCGTCTTGCAATTTGTCTTCAATAGCTGTTGCCCCACAGAGCTCTAGATTCATTTCAATTTTTGCACCTACTTCCTCAATTAGCTTAGCTCTGTTGGTTAATGAAGTTTTAGCTTCACTATATTCATTGCTCCATGTTTCGTATTCGTTCCTGTCTAACCACCTAAAGGAATAAAGCAATGTTCGAAGCCCTTCTGTGGAAAACTCCTCAATATGTTCCAAAGTTTTTTCAATCAAAAATTCATCGTTTACTAGAACCTTGTCGTTGGGGATATAGTGTGGCGGGATATCACCTATTGCTGTATTTTGCTCGGGGGGATGTGTTCTCAAAGGCGTACTTGACTCTGCTTCATTTCCAGTCTCGGTCTCTAGGTTATACTTTTTGGACTGCTGAATGTGCAAGGACTTTCGTGCTTTCAAGGCAATATCAGCAATTTCTTCTTCTTCAGTACCCATTAATGCATTGTCAATGATATTCATTCTTGTCGAACCACCCCCATTACCTAAACTTAGACTTTGACGGAATGACATCCCTGATTTGCGCGGCTCGACATCTTGTGATAGTCTTGACTGTAATATAACCTCCGCCTCTTGGATTTTTCTTTCAGCAGATTGTTGAGAAATCTCTCTGGCTTTAGCTTGCGCCACTTGTGTATTCTTTAACTTTTCCAAGATAATGTTGTCTGCTCCTTTACAAAGCAAACAGATTCTGTTATCGGGGAATTTGACGACAATGGACATTCTTTTTCTCGCAGAAGAAAACTCGATGACATCCAAAACTTGATAATCTTCATACTTTGGTTCATGATCAAAGCCCTCGGGATACGTCTTTATCGTTAACGTATTGTTTTGTCTGTTAAAGACAACAAACCCTAAGTCTCGCGCTGCTTGTACCAATGCCAACTCATCTGGGGAAGCTGCTTGGTACGTAATAGAGCCATCTTCCGCACAGTTCTCGCCAGAATTATCGCCATCACCGACAAACTCCTCTTCCTCCTCCTCATTGTCTTCCAAAGTAGATGCGGATCGATCACATCTCTGAACCAGCTCTTTATCCTTCTTCCTGGGTAAACATGTATTACATAATGCAACGGATAACAAGAAAAACTTTGTTTTCATTGAGAATAAAGTTTGCGGATGTGATTGGATGTATCGTAGCAACTGCAACGAGGTGGCTGAATCTTGTATCTTGTTAGGTTGCGCAGATGATGCCCATGCAACAGAACTCGTACGAGCTGGTGCTGCAGTATCCATGCTTTCTCGAACAATCGAAGTTGTACTTGTTCTTGGGGCAATGTCCGATGAAGTTCTATTAGCGGTGCTTTTGTGGTTTCCAGTTGTCAGTGAACGAATATGCATACTGATTCTAGGAACTAAAGGTGGTGTGAATTGACTATTTGGATTTTCCCTCTCATTTAACATAATGTCTAAATCATGCAACCAGCTTACCCCACACACGCTAAATTTCCTAAATATCATTTTGTTGTCCGTCAATGTTCCTGTCTTGTCACTAAAAATATAGGAAACTTGCCCCAATTCCTCTAATATGGTTGCAGTTTTTGCATCGGCCGGAGTATTAGACTCTACGTGGTACATGTCAATATCGAACTGAAGAAAGCATAATTGCATAACTTTAATTATTTCCATGGTAACATAAAGGGACAACGGAATAAGGGTATTGTACATAATAATGAATCCCATCAAAGTAGCCGCAACACCAGCGTCCTGTTCAAACAAGTACCATGCCCTATCCTTGTAGCTCTCAAACTGCAAACGTTGCGCCATGGTCGAAAACGCAGACAACATAATCACGACAAACACCATGAATATCACAATGTAGTTGATGTTCTTCTGTAACTTGGGAGCTTTTGTTCGGGGATTCTTTATATTGTTCATTCTAATTTTAGTTTCTTCACCAGTGAAAATTACTAGGCCAAGAACTGAACTTGTATTTCTCAAAACACTGCCACGGTATACCACATTATCTGGCCCAAGGGGGTACTTAACCCCATCCAAAACAAACGAACCTTCAAAGTTATAGAGGTCTTTGTTTGGATCTTCGACAGTGATCAAGGTATGCAAATTTTTTAATCCGGTTACAGTCAGTGCCCTTTTGGCAAGCTCCCTGTGTGGCATCTTGGGCTTCAAATTGGTTTCTCCATCAAGCGCCATTGTCTCAACAAATGCCTCATTGGTCTCCGATTCACTAGTGGAAATCAACACCACATCCGAGGGAAACCATTCGTTTTCATTGATCTTTATAATATCTCCAACCTTAACGTTCTTCCATTTCGTGGAGTATTCCTTAAGATTATATCGTCTCATCATGTCTTTGTTGGTGTAGCTTGTATCTTCCTTAGTGAGAGATTCCTCCAAGTCAGATAGCGAGGATGTCGCGGACATATTATGTATTGATAAAACGCTGTCATGGTTTAAGCTACTCAGAGCAACAGGGATAGTTTCAGTCATTATTGTAGCAATAGAATGGGAATCCAAATTGCTCAACTCTGCGTCTTCCTTGAGAATCAAAGTTCTTTTGTTGTTTTCCTCCTTATCGTGGCCATGTCTTTTCCAATCATCAAAGCCCTCACGAGCGATCGATATCGACATGAATATACACAACGGGATAATTGTCGTAAAATGACCCGTAGTCGACCACCCAGGAATCATCTGCATAATGGCAACCACCATAAAATAGCAATTGGCCACCTTTGAAAATTGGGCTCTTAGCTGTTTGGGCAAGAATGAATAAATGGTATACTTCGATGACGTGATAACGTTTCCCATGTACGCTTGGTTGCTCCTCTCATCAATGTAACTGCCGCTCTTCGCATCGTAGTACTCGTCCTGATAGTAGGAGTTAACCAAGAGTGGTGAGATTGCGAGCGGGATAACCCTACCTTCCTCCGTAGCAGGAAGATCCTTTATGTGGAGAACTTTGTTTTTGATGTCGATTAAGGTTTGATAGAATTTATTGTGAGTGCCATACCTTTTCCAAAGGGACCTTTCTTTCTTTGAAACAAACGACAACCCACTTGTACTTGATCGGTTAGACTCCATCGTTAAATGTGTCGTTGATTTAGCCAAATGTGTTTGTAAGTTTCCATACAGCTCGTTATTTGGTAAAATATGCCCAGACGAAGGTTCGTCTACTGCTTCGTGAATGTTGATATCTGGAGTTGCAGGAAAATTTTGAAGTTCTATATTTTGACTCGAGGAACCTGGTTCGTTGGACGTACTGGAGTGTATATTTGCTTGTGCATGGGAAGTGTCTGGTTGTTGGTCCTGCTGTATATTGAAAGCTTTATTGAAAAGTTGGGTTCTTAATGACAAGCCACGTTTTCTTCGGGGCTGATTCGGGACTCGAAGTGATTCATTTGATGCACTTTGACTTAATTCAGTTTGTTCTTGGGGTTCCACCCTACCTGGAGGATCAGCATTGTTGTTGTGTTGTGAGTTGTTTGCATTGGCGGACGTAGGTGGAAATCGATCGTTGTTCATGTTTGTTATTAGATCAAAGGAATATTGTGAACATCAATGAAACAAAAAAATTAGGAACAGTTAGCGTGTTTATTTTCTCTTATGTCAATCCAAGCTGTCGTCCTTCTACTATCCTCTGTATCTAGTCTTGTGATGTAGCCAAGCGTAGAATATGGTTATGAAATATTTGGTTTCAAGAGAAAAATTTTTTGTTAGGAGTTGAATAACTTATAGTGATTCTCTGATTTGGAGGGGAGGGAAAAAATAAGAAAGATAAACTTCTCTGGGGCGGAAATAAGCGGGAGACTGAGACGCAAAGGAACACTGGACGTAAGAACACTTTGCTGGAATCAGAATCGTTGGTCAACCTAGGTATTAATCTGAGGAGTCGCTGATTCAAAAAAAAAAAAAAAAAGATGTCGTCTTATTTGAAGAATGTCATCTGAATTCCTCTGTATATATTCGATCGATCTATCTTTAGTACTCACTGGCGCCAGCTGCGCCTAGTTTAGTTTAGTTTGGGTTGGTTTGGTTTGTTTTTTCTTTGTTCGGCTCTTGCTCTCGTAAATTTGTAACCTCACTAAGGGGGAAAGTGTAAAAATCACCAAGGGGGATTTTATCAGCGTAACAGATAACGCGTTGCGCTATAACAGACTTCTTTTTTATTACTATTACAGACGACAAAGATTACGACTGTATAAAAATATACATATAGAAAAACGAAATAAAATGACGACGAGCAAATTCTGTCACAGGTGCTTCTGATATTCCGGATCACAGCTGTGAGATGACGCGAGGATAAATCTAGTTGAGCAACTTAAAAACAAAAATCTCTTGTGGCTGCTCATTTTGGAATGTACCAAACTTCTTCTTGAGTACAGGTGCTGTTGGTCAAGGAGTCAATGGACTTGAAATTACCGGTCAACAAACTTCCTTGTAAGAGATGGTAGTACCAGATTTCGGAAATGGAGTTGTTCAAACAGGCAACATAGACCTCGGCACCATGAGCCTTTTGTAAGGCAGTTTGAATCTCAGACAACTTGTATTTTCTAGCGACTGTTGGGTAAATACCTGCTTGGGCCAAGAATTGATACGTGTCCAATTGTGACCAAATCTCCACCGTTTTCTTGTAGTAATTGACAACATTCTCAAAACGGCTATAATTACCAGTGAAACAAGATGGCTGCAATGAATCGTAGCATGTACCGTGCTTGTTGTATTCATGTTCCCAAAGTGCAACAGAAGCCAGGTTGCCGACGTTTGAGGCAATTGAGTCGACCCAGTACTTGGACATGACTTCGTATAACTCAACTTCTTTGAATTCGTCAACCAAAACATGAGTAATGTTGTCTTTTTCATCACTGATTTCGAGCTCAGGGTTACAGTACTGGGTATAAGACCCATTGTTCATGTCATTCCAAGTTCCGTGAATGGTGAAGGTTCTTTTCAAGTCGTCATGAACAGACTCAATGTTGCTTTTGAGTTCGGCTTCGACTACATCCTGGGTGGACCCATTGACAGCAATTTCTAACAAAGTGGTATTATAGTCCCAAAATTGGGTCAGTAAAATTGTGCCCATCCATTCGTAACAACAGGAATATTCTTCTGGGATGGCGGATGTGTTTTGGCCAGACCATGATCCCCTGGGGTCGTTGTTAATAAAAGCAGAACAGTCTTGAACCGGATAGTGGTTACCTTGGGAGGATGAATCAGCAGAGGTTCTTTGTCCATGGAAGTATTTACCAAAATATGGGTTCACATAAGGAGCACCAAGAACAACCGGTGAGAGGGCAACCAATAAAGCAGACTTCAACAACATTTTTCGTTAGTGATGATTTCTTCGTATCTTCAGGATTACCTCCTGCAAGTATTCAATTGTTGGCGGGAAAATGGGTGTCTTATATAGATTTTGAAAATTTCACCTAATTCTGTTGGTGCCGTTTGCAACCGTGGAATTTAGGGGGTTGTTCCAATGGAACAATGAAATAAGCTATCATGCATCAATTGATTAATTAATTTCATTGATTAGTCCCATGTGGGTCCATTTTGGGGGTTGTATTTTTTTTTTTTGTTTCGGTTGGCATACCTCAACTGCCAAAATGCGCTCCAGTCTCCTGTCAATTTTTTTTTTGCTCACTCGTTTGCATAGACATTGTCCCCACGGATCAAGTCTGGTGCACTACAACCATCAGTGAACCAGAGGGTTTAATTTTTATAAGCCTTGTTCGTCAGATAAATGCAGCTCATCTCCGCCGAAGACCAAAACGAAGAAATGTGGGCTTAAGTGTAAATTTAAACTGACAACGACATTTGGTTGAAATCCCGAACCATGGCACAAAATACCAATTGCTAAAGTTATAAATTGCAATTGGCAATTGATGGAACAACGGGAATCATTTACATGAGTAATTTATAAGTAGCCCACGTTGTAAAGTCGACCAAAAATGGAATTTTCAATTACCTTTTGGTATAATCCGGTTCCTATTATGCGAGTTGAACTATATTTCAAATTTTTGTGCAATAGCTCATCAAGGAAACGGTTATTTTACCTACAGCAATCCTCTTATTGTCTCACCATATCTCACGATTGACCAAATGGCCCTCCAAACTAATTATATGTACATCTCTCAGCAAGTAGAAGTAAAACATTGTGATCGTACAAGTTTTGCCAAGGAAACACTTCATAATATGCCATGCATTTAATTGCAATCAAGGGGGAAAGGCAAATGGCCATGTGTCAGATGTGTACCTACCAAATTGAAATTACTAAAGTTTGATGAAATGACACAGAATTAAAATTCTGTATAAACAACAATGGCCATTGCATATGATCATCCAACGTTAAGTTTTATTTAACCTGAAAACTAGCAAAATCGAATTCGCAAAGTTCTAATCAATAGTTATATTGGTGGATCAAAGTTCTAAGACCAATTGCATCTAATTTGCTCTATGATGTGTTAGTCCTACAAATTGGTAATATGGAAACATACTCGATCAGATTTTACATTAAGCCGAGAAATTATTAGTTAGTATATTTTCATTCGGCACGTTCTAATCCCTTAGTCAAGTTGCATTGAAGGACTCCAGAGTTTATAAATCCAAGTTTGTTGGCACAATACAAAACTTGTTTAAGTTGAAGCAGATGTCGAATACTCAATGTATCAAGGACCACACTCGTTTCGAATTCCAGGAGGGTAAAGAGCAACCCCTCAAGGCTCGTCAAAAACAACATCTCTTAGAGTCATCTCCGTCGTATCGAGAAACCCCATTGACTACGGTACCTCCTCCAGTTTCTTCAGCTCGACAATCAGTCGGCTCTACAACTTGAACGTGAATCGGAGGAATCACAAAGAAAATTTAATTTTGAAAGCCCAATTGATAATGAATCCCATGATAGTAAAAATGGGAATGTCGACCTTGATATCCGGAAACATCTAAAGAAAAGTAACCTTGCAACTAGTGACGGTTAAAGTAAGGCGCGTCTTTGAAAGCATTGGCCACAAAAATCAATTACGGTTTCTAAAATCAAATGGTAGATTGTGTTGGCACTTGTAATCACCAGGTACAGTCTTTTTACTTTTTTTTCATACCAGTGATCATTAATTTTTATACTAGTGCGCCAGAATTATTTGTACCAACTCTAGTAAATAATTCAATACCAGTGCGTCAAAATTATTAATACCAATGAAAAATATATTTTAATACCAGTGCTCACTAATTGTTCAAACCAATTTTGGCTGTTATTTGGTATGAAAATTAAGG